>OMKY01003028.1:3018-26585 GCA_900302395.1 Bregmaceros cantori
AAAGTTACTTAAATTTTGATGGAATGGGCCCAAAATTCTGTTCAGTTCCAGCATTTGCACCAATCTACCTAATGTTTTACAAATTACATCCAAACATGATACATGCAACTACAACGACTATAGTGAATAACTTTCAATAGTGCAAAAAATGGCAGAAAAACCAATGAATTCAATCATTAGTTGTTCATTAGTTAGTTAAGCCCCTAACATTTTTAGCCTTTTCTGCTCCTCCACACAGGCAGACAAACAGGTGTTTTTCAATCTTAAAAAAAGGTTAATACAAGCAGTTGGACTAAGCAGACAAAGGTGCGGCCTTTATGGCCTAAGTGTTGTGTGTGTGAGAGGGGGAGAGATCCTAGCAACAGTCAACAGAGACAGCTCCTCTAGAGACCAGCTTCACACCTACACTCCTGTTTAGAACAACGCGACAGCTCAAGTTCAGATCATTCTCATTAGTCCCGTTTACATGGACACATTTTTGGATCCGAATACATTTAGGCGGCACAAATATAATCCTTCCATACATCCATACATGACACTTCCAATCAGACACTTTCAATCAGATCCATAGTTACGCGACATTTTCATGGTCAGAGTATTTCGATTCGGAATAAACTGAACACTTCTTTGTCATGGCGGGTAGTCAACCCCGGACCCTCTCTCGTGGACCCCAGTTCCCCCGGCTGGTGCCCCGCCGCCTGCTGATGGCATAGCCCATTACGGGACGGCTGGCTCTGGCTCTAGCTCGCCGCTGCGCGGTGGGTGTGTTGCTGCCCCCTGGCCCCTCGGTCGCGAACCGGGCTTCAGCCCAGACCCCGAGTGGTGCGTCGCGGACAGGAGGGCGGGCGCCGGCTTGTCGCTGCCACACAACTTCAAGTGGGGAGAGCCAAAACGTCCGGCCTCAGAGTCACGCGTCGTGCGACTCTGAATGCATCCCGCTTCGAAATGTATTCCGATCCACTTGCAGCGGATCTGGAGGTGTATACATGAGCACTTTTGAAGCGGATAATATTTAGGCTTTTTGGTACCATGTGAATGAATGAATGATTTTTAAAAATATTTTCATCATCATGTGAAGGGGGCTATTAACGTACGATTCCTTTAGTGATTAACTACTTAATGTTTACGATATAATATAATATCCAAGGCATGCCAAGGACCAATCACAGCTGCTTTTTCTCTGTGCACTTCCGCTTGTGGTCTGTGCGGGTTCGCAACCGTTTGACGCGTAGTCAGGATTTTTTTGGAGGCAATGGGGGGCGTGGTCACGCACAGAGACAGATATGCCTTAATATCCCCCCAGAATAAGATAATAACTGAATGATTGCTTGGTTAAAATATATGTTTGAAGTGCGTACTAGTAGCAGTCTCTTCGCTTCCCCTCACCGACAGCTTTGTATATTTCTACTACTATTTATAGTATTACATTTGTAAAAAAGATTTGTAATACTATTTGTATTTCAAATCCCTTCACATCTCAATTCCAGTCAGTGCACCTGTCACCTGGGAATCTGCAAACCCCCGAACCATACACATTAAAAATAATCATAATGTATAACATCCATGTCAAAAATGACTGTTTGGATTAGCAGCAACGTATGGAGTCACTAGTAAGACAGACCATCACAAGTTCAGACATTCCGAGCAGGAAATAAAAAGGTCATGTGCTATTATTACAAGTTATCGATTGCACAAGTTGAAGCAATGGTTTGCAGGCGTCTGGATGCACGCTCGACAATGATCAATGCCGATCCGAGTGGTTTCACAACTTGGCTCGTCTTCCGACATTACTCATGCCATTTCTCAAGAATGTTGTGTTTGATTCCTCCATTCAGTCTCATTGCCTAGTCTATTATAAACAAGGCAAGTTAATGCACTGGTAGCTAACGCTAATTAGCAACATGTTCCATTTCTAGCCCACATTGCTGCAGAGGCCTGGCTGAGGAAGACAGACTAGTGAAGAAAGCGGCCAGCAAGCCTATTGCATTACAATGCACATCAAATGTTGGATGCCAAGACAAATATTTAGCTGTTTTTGTTTGACCTAAAAGTTGGTTGCACTCAAAATTATTATCAACATTTATGTTACCAAATATACTTTCGGTATCTATGGATAACAAATTGTGTTGCGTGTGGAGCTGCAACTGATTAATTGATTAATCGATGATAATCGATTATTGAATTAATCGGCAACTAATTTGATAATCGATTAATCGACAGCGATTAATCGTTTCCTTGTTTGCTCACTCCTCTGCTTAAATGTGTTGGATATGTTATTTAACGTTTGCAATATCAACAATGTTTCAGGTTAACAATCACTACAATTTTATGTGCTGCAGTAGCTCAGTCTGTTAAGAGTGAGTAAACTTCGAAGCACACAAATGCCATGTGTGGCACGCAGAATCGTGGGTTCGCTACCCCTCCCCGACTTCTTTGCTGCATGTCTCCTCTCCCTTCTTCCAGTCAATCCTAAATAAAGCTCCGAATGGGGCACAAAAAAAGCAATTTGTTCCGAAAATACAAATGTTCCGATAAAAAAAAAAAAGAATAGATTAATCGATTAATCGTCAGTAAAGATGGCCGATTAATCGGGTATCAAAATAATCGTTAGTTGCAGCTCTAGTTGCTCCTTAGCCTTTAGGTGCTACAAGGGCTCAATGAGCAAGTGGTGCAAAATTACCTACGCAATATGGAGAAGCTGTATCAAAAAAAAAGCATCAATGTGATGTCAAAGTTCAGAGAAAAACACATCCTACAGACCAAGTGCATGATCACATCCTACGGACCATGAGCGTGATTACCTCCTACAGACCCATGAGCATGGTCACAGGCAAAATGACGCTCAAATGAAATGAAAAAAAGCTTGAGGACCCAATGAGTGCTCGGCACCTGCAGGTTAAATACATATCAACACTAGAAGCACTCAGAGATTGCAAACCTGCACCGTAGTGGTACAAACAAATAGTACTTTTAGTGCTAGGAGTATGTGTGGTAACTCATTATCAATGCAAGTGCTTGTAGAGTAGCGTGATTGCGATCAACGCCACCAGCGAACATGCTCAGCACAAGCCAACTACATTTCCCAGCGTCCACCGCAACCCGGAAGTCTGGTCACGTGACCGCGCTAAGCGCCCAGCGTTCTGTCGCTAAGTTGGAGATTAAGTATGATTTTTTTTATGTAACGTATAAGCTACAGAAATGCGGCAAAATTTAATAACTTCTTCCGTTGGTAATTTCCAACAACTCTACAAAATTTCATCCAGATCCGTGCACAACTTTCAGTTATCCCGGCGCAGGGGTTGTGAATGCAAGACGAAGACATCCCCTATACTATGTTAAATAACACATGATATTATATACCATTTTGTATGCAGTAATTAATTGGTTTTGGCTTTGTCCAAAACAAATGGAAATCGAGATCCAGGGCAAAAATCTGATAGAGCCCTAGTTCAAGTAAATACAATTAAGTTAAAAGTAAAAATAATATTGTTCAGTAGAGTCCACTCCAGTCAATAATAAAATAATAAAATGGTAATTTAAAAAAGGCAATTACTCCACTACCACCATAATGTCAGTCATCCATCAGTCTTCATCGGGCTGGGGTTCCGATCAAGG
Organism: Bregmaceros cantori; assembly: GCA_900302395.1. Taxonomy (NCBI): domain Eukaryota; kingdom Metazoa; phylum Chordata; class Actinopteri; order Gadiformes; family Bregmacerotidae; genus Bregmaceros; species Bregmaceros cantori. The sequence continues at coordinate 6,634 of OMKY01003028.1, forward strand.
CAGAGGCCGGGCCAGACGGGAACACGTTTTAACCCGTGATGTCGTAGGGCCGGAATCAGGCTTGTACTCACCACTTATAGTAATGAGAACAGGAAAATAATACTGATCTGAAGTTGGCCATTCGCCGTGTTACAAGTCATTTCAATAGTGGTAACGGGTCCAGAATTAGCCCTGAGCATCACCGTACACACACACACTGAGTGTAAAATAGGATTTAATTACGTTGGGCTTGGGGCCAGGCATGGGACTATGCATATACACGGGCTAAGGCCGGACTTCGAGCCGAAGTGCTCGGGCAACGGCCGGGCTCGGACAAAAAAAATATTCCGGGACTCAACAGTACAGTTTTTTTTTCTTAAATGCTCTTATATCTTATATATCTATAACAGATCGCTGTGCATCCACGAATGTAGTTTAACAGACACGGAGGTTATGGTAGGATAAGAGTCAGGATGGGTTATATTTAGCGCAGTGGTCTGCGGCGCGGCAGGACTAATAGCCGTGTGCGGTGTGCCGGCGGTTAGCCGCAGGGCCGGCCTGATAGAGGCTCTCTGTAGGCCAACGCTTTAGGGCCGACCTCAGATCTTTGACGGATAAAACACATTGCCAGTTAAAAGGAGGGGGGCCCGAACTTGAGGAGTGTAAAAACAACACGCCGCCGTGGACGGTGTTTGGGCTCTTAGCTCAGCTGGTTTGGTGCAGACAGGAGGGTGCATTTTGCTTGGTTCGGTCAGCGCTGGCCGTTTCCTTGTTTGTACGGGTTGAAATGATACCGTGATAAAATATTCTAGAAAGCGGGATATTCAATTCATTCATTGCCAACACCAAGAAATTGAAACTGATGTTTGAAGGTCCAGCAAACATTCTGTGCAAAACAGGGGGTTTTGCATCTGAACTCTTCATATATTCATTCCAAAACACCCACGTAAAGATATTTTGTGAATTGTTTCCTTTTATCTTGAAGACAGTACACGCTAATGACCACAGACCCGAGGTTGGTGACATAATTAACCAATTTGAGCTGAAACAAATTTCGATCCACCACAATTGCTCAGTGCAACAAAGTACTCAATTACAAATGCCAAATTTGTTTCCATTTTCCAATGAAAAGCGTCATTCCCCTTTTTTATGTTTCGACAAAAATATCAGAGGCACAAAAACTAAAACTGCTTATATGCATATATTCTGTCCCATGGCCAGATCATCATAGTTTAATGGGTGTGCTTACCTCTTTGAGGTGGTCTGCACTGCCCCAAGAGGCAGACCGCTGGTGGGGATTCCCCTGGTCCACACCATCATCCAGCCAAGGTCCAGAAGTCTGCAATAAACAATGGAACTGCCTTAGGATTTTGTGAAGTGTGGAAAAAGAAATCACAGCGCAGGAGGCGCGGCATGGAGGCCCATGTCTCAATTTGAACAAGGTCCACCTTAACAGGGGCGTTGATTAGAACAGACAATCTGATTTCTTTCTGGTAGGTCCAGACTCCGTGCGATGTGTGGACGATTCATTGGGTCTGACTTGCCAGGCCATCATGTCAGTACCTCAGTCGTTCCTTAGGCTAGGACAATACCCATATATGATTCAGAATGGTCAGTACTTCAGTCCGACAGACAAATGGACAAACGTGAGAACAACTTGTGATGCATGGCTCTGGTGCCATTATCCTTCAGTGATCCGCGACTCTGGTAAACCTATGCTATGATCAAGGTTATTCCTTTCTGCAAAACTAATTCGTTCGCCCACAATTTTATAGAAATAGTTATTTTCCTTCAGTCCTTATATCCTCCGATTTACAAGCCATACGTTTTAATGCAACCGTTCAGCAGGCCGTGTAGTCCAATGCCCATTGCTCATGTTTCCTCTGCGTCAAGGCCAAGTAAGCGGCCATTGACATCATTCCAAGGACTCAAATTTACATGAATGGATGAATTCAATGCCGCTAAAAAAGGCCTTCAGAGGATCTGTGGGAACCTTGCTCGTAAAAGCTGACTACCTATCACAGATGGACAATTACACCCGCAGCTGCACTGTACGCATGTGGCTCTCTCTCACAATGGATGTCTGTATATGGAACGGATTACATACGGGCATGCACGCACATGCATGCAGCCAGTCAATGGCCGCGTCTACAATACATAGTGCACTACATTGTGGGGTGCGGCATTTTGCAGTGTACACTCCATAGTGCACTGTACCCCCCCACAATGCAGCACAAAATGTAGGTTGGTCCTGAAGTGGTTACACCATTTTCCATAATTCATTGCATTCGCATCAAATAATGAAATATTGAAACGAAATTGATAGAACAAATGCGGATGCTGACTACCTGCCATTTTGTGGAATTATTTTTTTGATCAGCAATTTGATAGTTAATATGATCAATTACTAGCCATGATTTCCAAATAATAGTTTTATTTGGAAAGTTTTATTTAGTTTTATTTTATTGTTGAAAAGTGTTGAAAATAAGTAGATTATGTCAAAATACAATTTCTACTTCAATTTAATTTACTTCCTGAATAACTGCTGTTCGCAAATACAATTGGGTAAAGCAAAATATTGATACATTCTGTAAGCCAAATAATCGTAATTCATCATAAATCAGCTGCCACAAAGCCAGCCCCACTTTGACATAGCCTGGCGAGCCAGAACCAACGCATCGTCCACGTATCGCACATCGCTAGACGTTTGCATTGGGTCTGGGAAAATCAGGCAAGCCGCCGGTACGGATCCAATCGGCCAATCAGTTTGGATGTGGGGGGAGTTTGTACGGACTACGCAAGTCATGGGCGGGGTTTGTACGGGCTACGCGAGACGTGGGCGGAGTTTGGTTGCCACACCTCCACGCCGCTTGTCCTACCTACTGCGCTGTGACTGGATAATACAATTTGATTGACATTTTTTTTTTTTTTTTACGTTTTCCAACCCTGGTTTTACCTGAACCAAAGCAAACGTCTAGCGATGTGCAATGCGTGGACGATGCGTTGGTTCTGGTTCGCTAGGCTAACTTTGACAGTGTCGATTCATAAACCTTAAAGAAGGAGATAGTGTGTATGAATGTTAAATGTGTGCGCCTAAGGATGTCCATACATCAGGCGTGTGCTTGTGAATGTGGCCCCAGTCTAGACCCCGGTCCCCAAGAGGCCGCTCCCGCTGATAAAATGTCACTATCCATGAAGTCCAGTCTGTGTGTCTGGTAGTCTCAGCGCTCTGACGACATAAACAAGGAAACGGTTTAACTTATGTAAATGTATGCAAAGGCCGAGAGACTAACTGAGGAGGATTCATTCGACCACATCCTCAACGCCGCCCCCGCCACCCACGCTGCCCTTCTTCATTCAGGGTTCATACGCCGTTTAGCCGATGAAGTTCAGAGGCTGTTCCATGACTTCACACAAATATGATACGACCTCAATGAAATGACTGGATTTTATAGAGACGACAGAAAAACAAGGAGCCCGAATTGTGAGCTTACAGGGTCCTTATACAGGGTGCCTCCCAGTGTTGGAGTAAAGGCTGCAGCCTGCAACTAACGATTATTTCGATCATCGATTAATCAGCCATTCTTACTGGCGATTAATCAATTGATCGGTTAATTTTTCCTTTAAAATCGGAACCATTATTGGCATTCATTAAGATTATGAACCATTATTAAAAGTTTGCAATGTTAAGATTACAAACGTTCTGTTTTGCTATCTCCATTTTATAGTAATAACATGAAAGAGCCTACTCTTCCATGCTAAATGATAACATATTGGACATTCACGCAAGCTTACGTGGTGTCTTTATTGTATTGGGGCCTTTATTAGGGCCTTGATACGAGAAAAATTGCATTGGGAACAACATATATTCAACACGTTTGAGCAGAGAATAGGCCAAACCATGAAACTGCCGATTATCGATTATCCAATTAGTTGGCGATTATTTCAATAATCGAGTATCATCGATTCAATCGATTAAATCGATTGCATTTCTTAAAATCTTAAAAAACTGAAATATTAAAAATGGTCATAACTGATGGAAAAAAGGTGAAAAGAAAAACATGAAATCTAATTTTAATTATATATATATATATATATATATATTTAGAACAACGATAGAAATTGTAATACGTTTGTCTAAGAGAAAGTAACTAAGAACCAAATTTGACGAGATTTGAAGTTAATCTATGGCAATTGTTGGGGATTTTCGTCCACCTGATTAACCCACTAATCGTTTAAATAATCAGCAAGTAATCGATTATTGAAATAATCAGACCACAACAGAATGGAGTGCAACCCCTATAGTGCACTATATAGGGAATAGCGATTTCGGACACAGCCACAGTTTTTAAAATATTACATTCTTGACTTTGACGTTCGATACCATGTGGGTCATTGTTCGGTGGAGTTGTGTGATGGCCATTTCTAATGCTGGGCCTTCCAGCCTGTTCCCTATGGGAAAGATGAATAATGCATCCTATCAACCCATCTGTCGCATCAATGAACAGCTATGAAAACAGCAAAGCATAGGCAGGCCACTCCACCACACGCAAGGCTTTTTGAAAAGTAGTGCACCAGCCCGTGCCCCCCCTCATCCCCCGATATGGAACACCTTGGTGGGAATAATATAACGGACAAGCCTTTAAATGACTGCTTCTGTGCTCATAAAGCGTCCACTGTGTGCGGGGCCATGCGGCGTGGCAGATGTGTTCGCCCGCCGTTCGCTTTGTGTTCTTGTGTGTGCGGCTGTGAGCTCTTGCTTCTTGTGCCCGCGCGCGAGTGTGGCTTAGGAACGGGCTTGATTCGCATTTGAAGCCACTGCCAAATGCGGACAGGCTTAGGGAGCTGTAGCCCGCTGCCTAATCCCTGCACAGGACGCATGGAACGGAACAGAGAAAGTGGACTAAATGTCTGGACGGCACACTTTCTATTGCGGGCACCACCGAATTCACTGAATAGTATTCAAAATTCAAACGATTTTAGTTGAGAAAATCACATTTTAAACAGTTGACTTTAACCCTTTTAGCTGATGTCATTTGTTAATTTAGGTCATTTTTAAAACATCTCGCAATGCATTATGGGTTATATTGTTTGGTCTAGGGTACATCGATGCTCACTCATTTTTGCGGTGAATTGTGGGATATTTTGAGTGCACTATATAGGGTACATGGACTAGGGCTGCAACAATTAGTCGATTAATTGATGACTTATCGATTATAGAATTAATCGGCAACGAATGTAATAATCATAAACGGCAAACTTTCTATTGCGGGCACCACCAAATTCACTAATAGTATTCAAAATTCAAATGATTTTAATTGAGAAAAAAATCACATTTTAAATATAACAACAGTTGACTTTAGCCCTTTTAGCTAATATGATGAAATGTTTTATTATGTAAGGTACGTGTAATTCCTCAGTTTTCCATTATGGGGTGGAATAAATCACATTCATGTGATTATTGTATCAAAACGAAACGCTGGTGTTCTTTTGCACGCAACATTAGTACAATATTTCTGAAACCAATTGATCCTATTCATAATTTTCTAGACAATGAACAATTTTAAATGGTTTGCATGATAGAAACATCTAGACTGGCGAGGCAGAGCCAACGCAAGTATACAAGTCTATACAAAATGGTATATACCATTTAAGAAAACACACACTACTTCAAACTAGGGGTGCAACAATCACATGTTTTTGCTCCCGGTCCGATCCCGGTCCTTTCATTTTAAGGAACGGCCGATCCCGATCTCCGGTACCAACGCCTGATCCCCGATACAGAGTCCCGATGCAGAGTCCTGATCCTGCCAAAATTGGTAGTACCCAACCTATGTGGCACAATTGTCAATTTTAATAATAGTCAAAGTAATGAACAATCATTTGGCATGCTCCCCGACTTATTTACCGATCCTGATCGGGACAAAATCACACGTGCCGATCAGAATCCTTTATTTTTATCTTTAAGTTATTTTTTTGCGCGCAAGCGCAGTTTTTCATTCTTTATTGAGAGATAGTGATATGACTAAATCAGAAACTGGGATGAAGGGTCTGGGAGAGACAAAAAAACCTGAAGTGGGGGATCTTAACCCACAGCGCTACTCGGCCCATCGTTCGGGGGACGCGCTCTATAACCACTCCGCCACCACGCGCGCCAGAATTGAAATCCTTTATTGATCCCAAATGGGAAATTATGTTAATTCAGCAGTCACGATATCGGATAGGCAGAGCACTGCAAAGCATATGTATGCCACAATGCTGCAGTGAGTCCTGGGTCTGCTACCCCACACAGCTTTCCCACATATCTGCTCCCCTGGTCAGGCCTTTTAGATTCCCAACCCTTTTTACAGGAGACTTCCAATTGTTGGGCTAGCTCTGTGGCGCAGTCAGTTAGACTGCTGCATCCAGCCTCGTGAAGTCTTGTGGCTTAGTCTCACAACGCACGCAGCAGTCGTGAGATGGCTTCGCCATAAATATACAGCAGGTCTGCTTCCCCGCTTTCTCATCCCCCCTTCACTCTACCCTCGTCAATAAAATGGAAAAATGTGTCCAAAAAAAAAAAAAAAAGGCTCAAATTTGTTATTTAAACACATGAATTAACCAAAAACCATTAATCAGCCACTCAAATTGATTTGTCCTGTCTACCCTAATACAGTTGATATTTATTTCCAGCTGCGGTTGAAACAACTAAAAAAAAAAAAACGAAACTAAACTGAAGCCAGTATGAGGATGGAGGGGAGGCAGCTTTACTGGCCTGAACCGTTATATTTATTACACCAAGCTTAATCATTACTTAGCACTTGGTCGGCATGTCGTGCGTTCACCAGGGCACACAGCTGACCAGCGTTCATGTAGGACTGTGGTCTGTACAGGGGATTAAAGAATTACCACAAGCCTATTGACATGGTGCCCCCCCCGAACACATTGTGTGGCTGTTCCAGAGCCCCATTAACACCCACCCCTATACCGTACTGCCATCTCTACCACGTTTATTTACATCCCAGGGGGCTGGATCATCTGTGGTATTCAACTTCCCTTCGTGATGTGTGTTTTTCAGGCCTGCGCACCAGGTGTTGTGTCTGATAGTGTTCAGTTGGAGGAGATAAAGTGCACACCAACGCCGCCTTTGGCGCGTCCGCTACGATTACGATTCCCACCCAGCGGGTCCATGCGGGTGGCTGCCCTGTCTGTCAGGAGCACCGCCAGCACGCTATGGGGCTTCCGTGTCAGTTTGGATTTTCCCCGATACAAACCAGTCATAGGCCATCATTCATTCATTTTAACGTTTTTGTATTTGTCCCGTGCGTGAATAAGAAAGACAACATGTATTATTTGGGACACATTAAAAATAACAATGTAACGAAGCCATTCAGTTTGATTAAATAAAGGTTGCCATTGAATTGAAAATAGCATCAACAAAACAAAACAAACATTTTTACCAAAAAATAAAAAATTTGTACTACAATTAATTTGATGAATATGTGCACACTGCACCAACAAAGAATAATATTTTCCCTTTGTCGAAAAATGGTCTAGAATATTCCAATATGAGAACCCATAACATTATTAACAATTTCATTATGTTGCTACCTTGTTGATGGCGTACCGTTGTCATGCACATTAAAAGTCCTGCTTTGCGGGGGGCGCAGTGGCAAGAGTGGTTATAGAGCGTGACCCCCAGACCACAGGTTGAGCAGCACTGCAGGTTCTCATCCCCTCTCCAGCTTTTCTGCAATGTCTCCCGTCTAATCAGCGATGAAATAAATAACAAGAAGCACTCAGAGATTGCAAACCTGTGCCGTAGTGCCTACAAAAAAATAGTACTTTTAGTGCTAGCAGTATGTGTTGTGCTACCCATTATCAATGCAAGTGTTCGTAGAGTAGCGCGATTACCATTGACGCCACCGGTGAACATGCCAACTACATTTCCCAGTGGTCCCTGGACCTGGAATTCTGGTCACGTGAACGCACAGCGATCTATCAATAAGTTGGTGGTTAAGTATGATTATGTTACAGAGATGCACCAAAATGTAATCACTTCTTTCTTTTGTCATTTCCAACAACTCTCCAGATCCATGCACAACTTTTTCAGTAATCTTGGCGACAAACCAAAGCGACTAAAAACATAACGATGACATGCCTAGTAGTTACCAAATGCAAGTACAAAGTCTGGCAGAAGAACAGAGTTGTGAAAAGAAGCAGGAAACAGCAGCTTGAGCTCCACAATCACCGTGGAATTTCTGTTGGTTTGTTTGTGTTACATGCCGGGACATGAGCGGCCCAACACGGCGGCTATCCACTCTATGCTAGGCTGCTATCCACTCTGCGCGCGGCTTTGTGTGCGTGGCTCTATGCTAGGCTGTTATCTTCCACATGCTTGAAATTTCTCTCAGGCTCCCCCAGATTACGGCTAAAGGTTCCTTTTCCCTTCCCCACTGCTTCAGAAGCCGCGTCCGTGCGCGGCAGTTGGGTCGTGCGTTGATCCCATAATTCAAGATTCATTTTAATTGGCCAGATTGAATATACAAGTACATCCATTATTTTAATAATAACTCCCTCGGCATCAGCAGATAGTGACCGGGTCAATAGGTTAATAACATAAGAAGAAATAACAAAAGCAACAAAAAACACAAGTTATAAAGTTCCGGCATAGTCTATATACGTCACATGTCATCATATCAGATGCGCCCTGCGTTCAGAAGCATCACGTTAAGTATGGATGACTTCACATCAAACACTTGCGCTGCCATATCCTTTGCCACAAAGTGTGTTCGACGTGATGGAAGACAACCCTTCATATGGCACTAGAAAAGGATATACGCTGCAAAGGACTGTGCGTTCAGCTGCTGGCGTGCAATCAACCAAAAAGGGTATGAGTGGCAAGGAAGATAGGCGCAGGAAGTGCCAAGGAATATGCATAGTTGTAAAGAGATTGGCAAGACAATTATTATTCACTGACTGGGTATTGATTTGGCAAATGCCAGTTGGCTGTAGCGGATTTGGACAAGCCTGGCGAGCCAGAACTAACTAGTTGTCCACACATCGCACGGCGCTAGAAAGTACATTGGGTATGGGCACCACGAGATGTGGGCAGAGTTTGGCACCTCCACGCCCATATAGAGCAATAGCTCAATCTTCGTTCATTGTAGATAAAGCCTATGCCAAATAATTTACCAACTCTGGTCACTAGAGGGCAGCATATGTAGTTTGCACACGCAGATGGAGAGATGGAGACAGACACGCAGGCGATAAAGACCATGCTCGGAAAAATACCAAAAATGTAATCATTTTGCCATCATTCTGCATATCGTTTTTCTGATATACCGTCCACCTCTAACCAAAAGTTTAAGTGAATGGGGTATTTTTGAAAAGAAAATATATAACTTGTAAATGAAATCAAATAGTTAGACAATGGTTTCAATAATTGGCACCCCGTCAGCAATTAAAATTAAGACTAATCACAGCCCCAGTCTGCAGTACATTGTAAAGGCTAATCTCCCCGGCCGATGTCGTGTCATCCGAACACAGCCTGGGGCCTGGTGCAGGCCTCAAGTATCCCACATCATCCACATTAGCATATGTATGGGTCCCTCTCCTCTCCCTGCACAAAGCCTGCCCCAGCAAACAGAGCCAGGTGGTCGGCAGCAGGAGCAGCAGCGAGAGACTCTCCTACTGCTCCGCCCCTCCAGAAAATGCCGAGCGGACAGGTGCAGACGCCATCACCTCTGCGCCGTGTTATCCAGGCTCAAAGGGGGAGAGCGCCGTGTCTCCCCAAGTGTGGTCTGCGCAACAAAAGTGGGCCCCCCCTGTTAGGGCCTTTGTCTGCAGAGTTCTGCTGCTGCTGCTGCTGCTGCTGCGTTGCCCCCACCCCACCAAAACTAAAGTCTCAGTTAGTGGCCTTTGGCAAGTTAACAGGAAGTGTTCCACTGACTATTGGGGAGAGGGCGGGTACCTTTGTGCGTTTGAGTGCTTCTGCTCTGCAATTATATTGCTTTGAGTTTCACACATCTTTCAAAACTCTTCTCCTCTCCGCTCCCCCACCCCACTCCTTACCGCAACACATGCCAGAGGCTGGCCCTTGGCGTATTCAGCAAAGGACTGAATTGAGCGAAACAAAAAAAAAAATCACCATGACAGATTATTTTACAAGAGTTATTCTTCATCAAATTCAATGGCGACAACCCGGGCGAGAGAATGTAAGGTGCAAAGTGTTTCAGGTCAATGCCTTTACAAAGCTAGGCATTTAAAATATCCATCATGTTCATTCTACGTTAAAACCAAATATTTTATGCCAAGGCTATTCTTATTTTAAATAACAGCTGTTATAGAAATTATTGAGTACAAATGTGTTTTCCACTCACTGTCACGTACACCCATAGGCACTTATGTGGGTCATCTTTTTGGATCATAATGTGACATGCTCGGTGTGTTGGACGTGTTAGACATGCATTGGTTCTGATAACAAGTACTAACACTTCACTATATTAGATAACATGTTTCTGTGAAACGTTGGCATTTCCAGACAACATATCCTGACAGATACTGGCTGTCTGATCTGTCCATCCTCATATATTTTGGGTTTCAATAAACCTCTTGAGACCCATTCAACCAGTGTGCTTCCTCCCTATCTGAACTCACCAAGGGTACTGGATATTGCCTTTAAAATATCCACAACACACCTTAAAAAGGTTTTTAGATGCTTTGACAGTAGGGGTGCAGTGATTAGTCGATTAATCGGTGACTAATCGATTATAAAATTAATCGACAATTAATCTAATAATTATTAATTGTTAAAGAATTGAATCATCGTTATTGTCAGCAGTTTTGTGCTCGTGTTTCCTGCATTTATCCACACAAATATGATATTCATTCATAATTCCAGAAAATATGCAACATTTAATTGATAAAAAGTACATGAAAATATTACGGTGTAAAAAAGTTTGTTGTCAAAGTAACTTAATCTTTGGTACATGTGTAGGTAAAAAAGAGCCACATTTGACTAAATTAAGATGAATTGTTCCTAATTGTCGCTCGCTGTGAGAATTTGGGGTATTTTTTAAAGGGAAAATTATCCAATTATCCGATTAACCGACTAATCATTTCAATAATCGGCAACTAATCGACTTAAAATAATCGTTGGTTGCAGCCCTATTTGACAGTTTCGACTGCACGCTTTGCAATCTTCCTCAGGTCTAGTTGCGGCAAAAAATGCTATTAAAAATGTACAAACATTCCTGACAGAAGTTTAATTTGGCAACATCCTGACTTCATCTCGACAACGTCTCCCTGCAACATCATGTTTGAGAGGCAATAAAAGTTAAGAATGCACGATGCGTCATTCATCCATTGCTTATTTCCAGCTTCCCTGCCTACCTAGCTCCCTGCGTTCTTGCCACATTGTAATTAGGGCTTTGTTTGTACCAAAAGGCCTTTCTGGTAATCTCCACTTCCTCCACAATGACAAAAAAAATCTCGATAATGGTTCCTCAAGTAACAGAGACCAAGCCCATGGAAATTAACCACCTCATTTATTGGCACACGCAGACACGCACCCACATGCCTTGGCCTTGTGAGGAGCGGGCTGGTGGAGTGTAACCATGCAGAATGCTCAGCCACACTGATCAGTAGGAAAACCTTTGGCCAACTATCCGATTCAGTTATGAAATGAGTATTAACTCAACTGTTATTCAAGAATACTAATGTACCTTTTCAACATCTATATTCTGCTCACTTAAAGAGGATTCCTGTGCAGTTAAAACGTATATATCTTTATAAATTGGTTATAAATAATGTGCACAGACGGCATGCCGGAAAATGACCAAAATGCATTCATTGGCATCTTAAAAGGAAAAAAAAAAATCACCAAAATTTCACACTGAAAAATGCCATCCAAACGTGTACCCACTAGTGTTTTGTTAGCGTAGCTTAGCCCACGGACCCCAACAGCCTGTGGGGCTAAGATGGGTGAAGATAAAAACTGGTAAAATAGTTGCATATAATGTTGTGACCAGCCTGTGGTATTAGGAGAACTTAAATACCGGATTTAAAAAGGAATATTTTGGAGGGGAGTTTTAAGTCTATTTTCACACCCAGTTTAGGGGGCTACATGACACATTTCAATATGAATGTTCTGTGTCAACTCATTTATATAGCATGCACAAATACATAATAGTTGTTCTAGATTCCACTCATGCAAATCAACGGGCTGTTTATGTTACTAAAACAAGAACGTGACAAGAGACATCAATAGATATCAGAGGGAGAGAGAGAGTTGGGGTTCTGACATCACAATCCCCTTTTTTCTTTTGTGAGAGTGAGATAGATAGATATCACGGCTCCTGATCATGACTTCAGATCAACCCTAGTACTGTTAGCATCCCAAAATCTTAAAGAACCAACAACCAGCAGTTAGCGCCGCTCAAGATTTTCAGTATTCAACAGGATTTTTGGTTTTAAATTGAATATTATTTTCATGGATTGGAAAAAAAACATTCTGCACTTCATGATCATCAGCAGAGGGCCCGTCCTATCAGTGAATGTAAAGAGCTGGGGAGACCACACACACCCTGGGCAAGATAAATGATGATGATGATAAAAAGCACATTCCTATGACTCTTCCATTACAAGGTGGCTGCCACACGTACACACCTCCTACCCATCCACCACCAGCTCCCACAACGCTTCAGGGAGCTGGAAAATCTGTACATTTAAAGATAAATGACTACTGTGTATTGGAGGTGGGAGATTAATATAACATTTTGCGGAGTTACTAAGTAGGCATTAAAAGATTAGACACCACTTTATTTTTCCAGTTAAATAGCTATATGGTGGTTACTGTACCTCGCTGTAGACAGTGAAATAACTTATTTTGAAGGGGAAAAAAAGTGAAGGCTTGCTGTGTGTGTGCCATATTTCCAAGAAGTGTGCAGGAATGAGCATGTTTCTCTTGTGACCGTTAAAAATATATATAAATAATATATTGTCATGGTGATATAAAGCAATCCATATCTTGATGTTTCTTTTCCATATCGCCCGCCCAGCCCTACTGTCCATGTAAAATGAATATATCATTAAAACTCTGAGTTCCAAAGATATTTGAAGTTCCACCAGAAATTCTGTACACATTTTATCAGAGCCTAATGGTGTATAAAGAGGGTCTCTGTTCTATGACAAATTGCATAATGCATATGGAACTTTTTTTTTCATTCAAGAAAGGCACACTTTTTCACATACTTTTGTTTGTAAGACAGCATCTAATAGTGCTCAGACATAGTGAATGTGCCCATTTTCTTTTCTTTTTTTAACTAATAGAAATTTGGATCCGCGTTGGCCGAGTGGTTATGGACACCGCACCCAACGCTTGTTAGTGGAGCTGTGTCTTCCGCAGCGGAAAAAAATAACGTTAAAAAACAACTAATTTGACAAGTGCTGAATCCGATATCCCCAGTGTGCACATACAGTCGGACTTAACGAACGGACAAAAAGAACAAATTCCTTGCACGAAGTCTGCCACCATTACCTGTGTGGCTTTGTCTTTCATGCAGGCCGAGTGCAGTGCCTGAGACTCCCGGGGCCACTGGCCGGTCAGGTACGGCCCCGTGATGGCGTCCAGGGAAGACGTCCGCAGAATGGAACTAGAACTCCGACCAGGGAACTTGGAGCGCTCGCCTGTCAACAGAACGGAGGAGAGAGAGAGAGAGAGACAGAGAGAGAGAGAGGGAGAGAGCGAGCGAGACAGAGAGAGAGAGACAGAGAGAGATTAAAAAGGAGAGTGTGAGAGGGGGTGAAAGTACCATGTCTGTTTAGTCTCTAGTGTACACTCACTGTGCAGCTCAAGACTTTCATTTTTCTCTTTAATATCACTTACAATAACATTCCGTGCCAACATTACAGTCATACTGGAGAAAACCTCTCCAGAAATGGGTTGGCATTTTCCGACCAGCAAGCCTTTGGATTACCATTAAAGTATGTGAATTTAATGAAAGTGGCATATGGTGGCGTGGGGCGTGTGGTGGTGCCAACGCTGCAGCAGACGTATGAATGAGCCATTGAGCCTACCTCATAGAAACACGCAACACTTGTGGACATACATGAGTGGGTATCCATTAGGGCTGCAGAGATTAGACGATTAATAAGTAAGTGATTATGAAATTCTGCAAATAATTTAATAATTGGCAAGAAATGTAATCACGGTCATTGGCCATGTCCGAAATCACTCCCTATCCCCTATATAGTGCACTATATGGGGCGCACGCCATTTTGTAGGGGTGTCCGAATTCTGCATTTTCCCTTTATAGTGCACTGTAAGTATCCGACAACATCGCAAAAAGTAGTGAGCAATATAACCCATAATGCATGCAAGGCAAATTGTTATGAATCTAAGTACTTTTGACTTTTTCTGAGGATTGTTGAATTTTATAATTTTATTTTTTATAATTAGATTTTATAATAATTTTGACGGCGCCAACTCTAGTCCGAAATCTCCGTTGGCGTAGCTGTTGAGTGCACTATAAGTAAGTGCACTATATTGGGGATAGGGAGCGATTTCGGACACAGACATTGTCATGTTCTTAAGGCGCGACCGCCGTTTTTATTGACAGGCTTATCGTGAAGGGGAGACGAGAGAGCAGGGGAGGAGACTTGCAGCATACTCGGATGGATCGGAACGGACTGCGTCACAGAGCCAGCCCCTGAATTATTATGTTAAATAACTTGTTTTCTCTTTTAGAGGCATAATGACTTGTTATAGTAGCAAAAACATGTTACTTTACTTAAAATCGGCGGGAATTTTGGCAGAATACTTGATCACTAAAATATCCGAAGACTGCAGCAGCAGTAGTTGAAATATTCTTCTTCCGTTTCTGCTTTTCGGTTCCATTTCTAATCTATTTTCCGCTCAGATTTCCAGTTCTCGGTAGCCAGTGCTTAATTGTGACCCTTCTACGAGCCCGTGGCTAGCGTGCAGGAATTCCTGTCAGTGATACTGAGGCAGCACCTTATCTTCAAAGTTGCATCAGAGCACCGAGCCCGGCACGATGTGGAAAGGTTTCTGGTAGAACGTTCCAATACAGCTGGCTTAAAAGATGAGAGGCAGGGTGTGGCTTAAACAATTTATCGTTAAGCACGAGCCATAAACACGCTTGGCTCCTCGCTCGCGTTAGGGGCGTTTGGAATCACGGACAATTGGTTTAATCTGGGAAGTATTAGTACCGTGCTGAATAGCATGCCTGTGCATTGGAGTTGTAGAGACTGGGGGCTGGGGAGGGGGATGTGCAGGCAACCAGAAAACCACAAGGAAGCCAGGGGATCCCGGGCGACATGTTTGCGCATGAGCTGGAGGAGCTAGGTGCACCCCCCCCCGTCCCCCACCACCCAAACTGCCTACACGCCATCTAGAACTCGTAAACAAGTGCACCACACAGCACATCAACAACGCCTGCGTCTACTCAAAATTCTTGCCTCCTGCTCATGGTGTAATAAAACACAGAGAGGTGGGAGCAACAAGGTTCCAACGGGTGGTGAACAATCACAGATTATACGTTTTGTTAAATAGGACTGGCAAATGTGGCATTAAATGAATGAAGTGGCAAAAAAAAATGACATTACAGTCTATAGCGCAGGGATATTTTCAACAGCTACACAAGTTGCAAGTTGGTGGGAGATTTTTGCCATTCCAAACCATTGGAACATGAACAGTAATAGTGGTCATATTCTTGTGATTTTAAGTCATGTAATACTACCGCTGAGGCATAGTTAATGGGCCTTAGGTTGCAACAGTGTAAAGAGTAAAAACGTTTTTGAAAATAATTTTTCATATAAACAGACAAATAAAATTTCTTCAGATATGAATATAAACTGCTGTGCTTAAATATAACATACACCGAATATTTTGTACGTTCAAACACCAGTTAAAATTTAAACTGACATAAAAATGGATGTCTGTAAAAATGGTTGGTTAATGAGGTTGGAATGAGGTGTGCTTAAAACGAACTTGAACAAAACAACCAACAACAAAAACAACCAACCCAGCCATGGTGGACGATGGAGCAGGATGAAAATCACACAAAGCCAAAACCAAAGAAAACTAGGCTTACGCAGTCGTCCTGCTAAAAGTGTATGCATTTTTGCTCCCGATCCGATTCTTTGATTTTAAGGATCGGCCAGTCCCGATCTTCTGTACCGAGTCCAGATACCAAGTCCTGATCCTGCTTTGCTTGTGATATCACTAGAGCAGAACTTTATTCTGGTTGTGTTCTTATCGATATCCCTAAATAATAACACATCAGTGGAGCAGAAATTCATAATTCTCTACACAGTACGAGTATCATCCCACAGCAGCAGCAAGTGCTGGTGGCAGAGCGCACCATCATCCACTCTCCAGAGCGGAGCGCTCCCTGACTCATTTACTGATCCTGATCGGGACAAAATTACGAGTCCCGATATTTGGGAATAAGTCTGATCGGCCACCGATCACCGATCGGATCGTTGCACCTCTAATTACAGCAGCTATAAACATAATTCAGCCTTGCGTCGCCGACACCCTGTGCCACAAAGGAGGCTTGTTGTCTATAAAAGCACAGGGAAGTGCCAAAGAGAGGCTGAGACTTCTTGAAAGGCCTGTGTCTTTGTCGGAGCAGGTCAGTGCAGACGCCTTTTTTTCTTGTGTGCAGAACCCTACCCCAAACAAGGCCAGGATCAAGTGATTCGGGCGGACTCGGAGAACAAAGAAGTATTGTGGTGTTGTATTGTGGTCGCTGCAGATACTGCATAAGCATTATTCGCTCAGGAGGTGTCGTCTTAAAATGCCCACTTGCAATGGCCGAGGCCATGCAGCACGGTCACACGTAGGGGGGTACCTTCTGCTGTTGACTCGTAGACGATGCTAATCCCATAATTGTGAGGAATGGAAGATGTGTGTGTGTGTGTGTGTGTTTGTGTGTGAGAGAGGGAGGGGAGAGAG
This sequence comes from Bregmaceros cantori, assembly GCA_900302395.1. Lineage (NCBI taxonomy): Eukaryota > Metazoa > Chordata > Actinopteri > Gadiformes > Bregmacerotidae > Bregmaceros > Bregmaceros cantori. Next base: position 23,573 of record OMKY01003028.1, read on the forward strand.
AGTGGGGAAGAGGTTTGACTTGCCTAAGAAATCATTATTTTGGCCTTTAACAATTAGTCGATTTCTCTATTTTTTCACTTTTAGACTTTTTGAAAGCTTTTTCCCCCCATTGTAGCTTGCAACTAGGGTTGCTTTTTTCATGAATTCTGATAGAGAATTTCGCTAGTTTACGTTCATGTGGTTGAATACATTCATGTGGGTGAATTAACTTCATATTAGAGCTGCAACTATCGATTACTTTGACAATCGATTAATCGGCCACTTTTAGTTTTATTTTTCCTTCAAACTCTGAACGCTTTTTTCAAAAAATGTTTGGGGCCTATTGGACCATTTCAGCTTCATTCAGAATTACTTGGAATGGCGTGAAAACGGGGAAAGGGGAGCGAACCCACGACCCTTAACAGACTGAGCTACTGCGGTGTACAAAATCGGAGCGATTATTAACCTGAAGCAGTATTGATATTGCAACGTTGAACAACATATATTCAACAAATTTGAGCAGAGGACGGACCAAACAAGGAAACGATTAATCACTGTCGATTAAACGATTAAGTTGCCGATTAATTCAATCATCGATCATCATCCATTGATCGATTAATCAGTTCCAGCTCTACTTGATATAAGGTGATTGTGTTAATCCTAAACCAAGGGATTAGCCAATGAATTAAGGGTGAGTTCAGTGTACCTAATTACAAAAAGGAACACAATTTGCAAAGTTTGAAATATAAAGTTCCTTCTTTATTTTTAATTGCATCGTGAAATTCCAAAGGGAAAAATTGAGATTTTATTTATAGGCAAAACTGTTCAGCCCAACATATTGAGAGGTGTTTCTGGATGTGAGGCCGTGGTGCAGGTAATGGTGACTTGCAGTTGGAGCAACGCTTGGAAAGCACCCTTGCAAATGGAGGAGCATTTACTTTACTGGCATGTCCATAATGTTTGCAATAATTTTGGGGGGTTTCAATGTATTTTTTTACAAGTTTGACGCCAAGCAGAGGCTGAAAGATTGATCGATTCTAATTTATAGTCAAACTTTGGCTGGTACTAAACATTGAAGAAAGTTGCCCAATTGCTGCGATTTGTGTTTCAATGGAATTTGTTAAAGCACTGACAGTTCATGGGTGTCGTCATTCAATAACATTGCAAAACATTTGATCCAAGCAGTCAAACAAGTACAATGTAGAATGAACAGTCCGAGATGCTTAGGTGTTTATGTGTAGTCTAGTGTGAAGTGATGAAGTGCTCAAGACGTATTGAGGTCGTAGTTCGTAGGTCACGCCAGGCCCGAGTCTACCTCATGAAAAAGACAAATTTGCTGAAAACGTATTGATTGCAGCCTAGAACTCAACAACGCCAACGGTGCCAATCACCAGCAAGGAAGTGCCACAGAGGAAAAACACTAATCAGGGGTTGTATACTTTTTCATATCAATGTTTTATTCCATGACCAGCTCTCAAATACCCAGGTCCGACATACTACTGTGACCGCTTTTGTACCAGAAATTAAAAAACAAAACAAAAAAAACTATAGTATAGTAACACTATAGTATTTAATGTGGACTGGGCTTGAAAATCACATTAGGCAGGTGAGAGTTCGAGAAGTTTTAAAACATCAGTTTTAAACAAAGATCAAATTCTTACAAGAAACAAGATGATAAGACTTAACTCTTACTACTTACTACAACTTTTGACACCCCTAACCTCAGTGCACATTTCTATCATTAAGTGACTGAAAGAAATGACGAAAAACGAAAAAACGATTCATATTTTTTTCATGTCATAGCCCACCATTTTCATTATTTTTCTGGACATCCTTTTTTATTATACTTCCATCTTTTCCGAGACCATTCAAAATCTCAAATCCTAATTTAAGCACAATATGGGAAAGATTACGCTGAAAAATGTGGCTGGTGTGAAACCAGAAACTCCTGCAATTCAAGCACCTGGCTAAAATACCTGCATGTGTCTGCCTTATTTGAAATAGGAAGGAGTTATATGCCTGTAATTTCTCTAATCTGCCAAAACGTATTATCCAGACATCTTAATTGCATAGGCACACAGACGCAAAGAAACACACACACACACGTAACACACCCTGAGCAAATCTAACAGGCTACAATTAGTTGTGTGCAGAAGCATGGGAAAATTGCAGGAAGCACTTTATCAATTGGGACAGGACTGATTGTTCTCTCATTTGCTGCTGGTCTCCCGTTTAAAAGGGTGACAAAGAGTGAGGGCAGGACAAATCTAGCACAGCTGGCACTTTTGGCTGTGGCTGGTGTGTGTGGCTGGTGTGTGTGGTTGGTGTGTGTGTGGTTGGTGTGTGTGTGTGTTGTCCACGTCAAACCCCGTTGTGGAAGATTTCACTTAACTCATTCAGTGCCAGCAGTGATTTTCAAATTCTGCACGTGCCAGTGCCAAGGGGTTTTTGAACATGCGGGTATTTCCCAACATCCACACAAAAGTTATGTGTTCTTGTCAACAACACACATACTAGTGTTGCACTTAGGGGTGTCACGGTAACCGGTGTGACGGTAAACCGCGGTAAAATATTTTGACGGTTAGGTAACCGTCTGAATTTCCAAACGGTCGGTTATCGCGATCGGTTACCGTATACCGTGACACCGGGACTTTTATTACCGTGATCAATGTTTTGATAGTGACAAACAACCAGTATTTTATTAATATTAAATATTATATATTAATGTTCATCTCGGTGCGTTACAACGCCATGCGGGCGTCACTGTCCCTCATACTCACCGTTTCCCTATCTGAGTGTCGAGCATGGCAGCAGTAGAAAGACACGCACGACAAAGATATCTGTCCTTTTCGCATTTTAAACGGACAAAATCCGCAGTTTGCACATAGTTTTGTCTATTATTATTGTTATATTTAATCTATTCGGCGCGTCCCGAACAGATCCGTCCCGCATCATCCCGATCCCGAACCTGGAGATAACCTGTCATATTCCGTTCGCTGAACGCAGCGTTGTCCGCGGCATTTTCCCATTCTAT
>OMKY01003060.1:6187-20057 GCA_900302395.1 Bregmaceros cantori
CCCCCCCATCATGCTGTGATTCAGTTCAATGCAAACTCTCCATCATGGTAACTGAGCAACTAGTGCATACAGTCCAATAGCTAGTAGAGAGTCGCTTCAGGAAAACGCGCAGCAAATTCATGACAACAAAAAGATGGTTAGATGGCACTCCTGCTAAATCTGTCCAAGTATCTTTTTGTTCATGAATTTACTTCATGGTATTACATGCTGTCCTTTAAATAAACCCACCCATTCATTCATTCATTCATGCCATCGAAGCCTCTCGCCACAATTAATCATCTTCCGTGGAATTTCCAATTTGGAGGCCTTAGTATTTGTAAAACTTGCAATTGTCACCCTGGCCACTAGATGTCGCTCATATTGTGCGCAATACATCAAAATAACATCAAAATCTAGTTCAGGGGTCTCATCAATGCGGCCCAGGGGCCAATAGTGGCTCGCGGGGTGACATTGTGCGGCCCTCACCCTAATCTAAATTTCATTCTAATCCGAGTTTAATGTTAGTGGTGGGGCCCGAATTTTTTTTTCTTTTTCCAAGTCTGCAGCGAAGAGAAAGGTCAGTGAGGATCACGGACAATTTGGAGCGTCGTGGATGTAATGATTTTGTGTGTGCTGTCGCGGCAGATGGCTTGTTAACACAATAACTTTTGAAACCTTATTGCTCATCAATCCGTGCAGTGGTGACCATTTCTTCATTGACCAGGTGTGGCTAGGAGAACACCTAATGCTCCTCCTGCCTATGGCTTCCTTTCTGATGAAGATTTGAGGCTGCGCAGGCTGCGAAGATTCGACCACTGACGGTAACTTATTCACACTTCCGTGTTCTTTAGGCGGAAACATGCAATTGTGGTGGAATTCTACTTCATCCACAACGACCAGCGTCACAACAACGCCGATCACACAAGCCAGAACTACATCATATGATGGTGTGGCTGGGTTTTTTCCCTTTCCCCTTAGAGATTTGTATCTGCACTTTCACACATTTCCTGCCAAGGAGGAAGCATCATGCTTGCATATCATTTGTGGGAGAAGTGCATTCAAAGTGTAAGTGAATTTTTCCACAATTGTTGCAACATTGCCAAAATTAAATTTTGGTTGTTCTGTGAGTGAAGCCGAGAAGACTCTCAAAGGTCCATTTTGCTGGACCAGCTGTTCCATTGTTATTGTTGTTCATTGACTTTAGGATGGAACGTTGTCCGCTTAAGACATAGCTTCACTTTTTTGTGAAATTTTTTATAGACTTTAGTATCTCGGGCTAAAGCCGACATGTCAACAACTGTGTCTTGAGCTCTCTCTGGCTCTAGTCGGGAAGCTTGTTGCGTTTGCTGGATGCACCAGGGGGGATCTTAGAATAAACCAAAACAATAATAACAACATAATAATAAAGATAAAATACAATTGCAAAGAGGGGCAGGGGAAAAAGGAAATAATAGTCTTGAACAATAATATCATTTGGCCTGTGTTGACAGATGTCTCGGCCTGTTGGCATTGTATTAACACTGCAATGATATGGTTCTTTTATAATAGAATTATATAATTACATAATACTATATAATTATGCAATTAATACTATATTGACTGAAAGGAGACATACAAACACATGGGCTGTGTCCGAAATCGCTCCACAAACAAACCAGACAACACTTAAACCGATAGAATCACTTTACAAGCAGACTTTGAAAACACTAGACCAAATGCCCAACCGTTACCACCACTGCGCGATTTATTTAATTTCAATAGTTTCGCAAAATATAAAATAAGCGGATAGAGCCGCCAGTGGAGACTGTCAAGTGCCTTTTAGGTGCACCACATTCAGCCGTACAGTCTTCTCAATCAGAGCCACTCATCTATGGAACAGTCTCGCTGCCCATATAAGGGAAACAGACAGTTATTCAACCTTAAAATATAATCTTAAAAAATTGTTAAAGGAGACCCAGACCTGTAACCACTGATCTCATTCATTCCATCACCTCATCATCTTGTGTTTGTGTCTTTTTATTTGTCACTTCTCTTGTCACTGTTTTTGTTTTTGTTTTAGTAATTCATGTATTTACGTTTTACTGTGTTCACCTCTTTTTGACCTGCCCAGGGACTACAGATGAAAATTAGCCATTGGCTAACTCTGGCCCATTTACATGACCTTCTCATGTTGATCAATGAGCGCTGTCCCTGTTCTAAATTAAATAATAAATAAAATAAACCCCCATACAGTGCACTATATGGGGCGCACGCCATTTTGTAGCGGTGTCCGAATTCTCCATGTACCCTATATAGTGCACTGACAGTATCCCACAATGCACTGCAAAAAGTAGTGAGCATTGGATGTACCCTAGACGGAGCAATATAGCCCATAATGCCTTGCAAGACGTTTTAAAAATGCACGCGGGAGTAAATAGCGATCGACCACGGCAAATAGTTATAAATGCAAGTACTTTTGACTTTTTGTGATGATTTTTTAATTTTATAATTATGTTTTTTGTAATTATAATTTCTAATAATTTTCAACGGCGCCGACTCTAGTGTCCGAAATCTCGGCCGTTGCTGTTGAGTGCACTATAAGTGAGTGCACTATATGGGGGGTAGGGAGTAGGGGATAGGGAGCGATTTCGGACACAGTCAATTATGTTCAGCTTGAATATTTAATTTCATCATTTTATCTGTCCTGTTTTTACAGACAGGGTTCCCGCGGGATCTAAAAAGGGCTTGAATTTTAATTTGCTCTGTCTTAAGAAATTGCAGTGTGTGTACCCCACTGCCGTTCGTCAAGAATCAATAGTGTAGACAGCATTTGTTTGCGAAATGGATGACTATAATTCCCATAAGAATTGGCTAGAAAGTACTAAGTTTCTTCTATTTGTGGAGGGCTCTTGAAGATGTTCTAAAATGTTTGCATAAAGCTCTACAAAATGGCTAAAATTGGACTTGGTGGTTCCTGCAAGAAACCTGTACGTAGTACGCATTTCAAATTGAAAATTTGTATCGTATTTGTATTCGGTATTATTGATCAGGGCTGTTAACCTTCTATACTCTGCCTTCCCTGCTGTTACAGCACCAAGTGGCTTTAATGATCCCCTTCACTACGCCCATGCCCTCCAGTGTGGAGACTGAACACATATTAGGGTGACCTGGCAGACGACTGCGTCTGATATGAAGGCGCTCTGGGTCAAAAAGGAGCTGGTCCTGAACTGTGGCGTATCAAGAGAGGTGGGCTGTTAAACGATGATGATGACGGCCGCTGCTTAACTCATTAATTGCCGAACATTTTCATTTTTCAGAATTTGTGCTGCTGTTTAAACGTGCTGCATACAGCTTACAATACCTTCAGCGTTTTTTTTTGGTTTTTTTTTCGGTGGAAGGAGAATAGCTCTTAATGACAATGTTTCTTTTGGTTAACCCTGAATTGTCATTCACTGTCACACTGTTATGGTAAAGGTACTTTATTGAGTCTCATATAGATTCATGTACAGTGAAATTCAGCCTTCATCCACCATTTAACCCATCCCTGAAGAGTGGTGGGCAGCCGGGATGCAGCGCTGGGGACACTGACTGTAGCAGGTTAACTAGAACATGCTTTTGGCGGTGGGGGAAACCGTAGTGCTCGGAGGAAATCACGCAGAAACGGGGAGAACATAAAGGACCTTGGCGGTCTGGCTTTCAAAGCCAGGACCTTCTGGTTGTGAGGTAGCAGTGCTAACCAGTAACAACTACACGCCCAATTAGCAGTGATACAATTATTCAGTACAGATTGTATCTAAACACAACCACTGCTAAAGAAGAGGATCGTGTATAGAAAATCCTCCATGTGTGCACTCACTATGCACACAGCAGTACTTTTTTTGCCTTGCCTAATATGAGACCTTTTTTTTGGAGTCTCAAAACAGAGCTGAACTAACCCGTTTTTATTCTGGCCATTTCCTTTTTGAGAGACTCCACATTTACGTCACAATGGAAACCAAGCCACTGGCCAGCAATGACTTTTTACTCTGCTTGCTAGACATGGACAAAGCAGCTATTTACAAATGTGGTTATATTTTTTATATTCAACATCTATGATATGTTTATTTAGAATTGTTTTATTTTTGCTATTGCTTAGTTTTAAAACAGTGTTGATTACTGATGCAATGTGTTGATATTAACTCTTTCAGTGCCAGACATTTAACACTAAGCACTGATATCTGAACACAACAACTTATCATGTAAAGACAAGGATCTATATTTCCTAGGAATAATTGTGATTACAATTTCTACACTCTAGAAATATGTCTTGATGTCTGACTGTGTGTGCTCTTTTTGGACGTGTGGAAGTCTGCAGTGCTGAAAGAGTTAATGTCAAGTTAAATATTATGTATAAAATTCACACTTCTTGCACTGTGGAGTTTCTTTGTTGTTTCTTTCGAGTTCCGACCTTTTTATCAAGACATGGCTTTTTTTTACATCAGTTGATCCGACCAATGCAATAGGATCGGCTCTTGCACATGCAGAGTTGCACCCGCCTATACATGTGTTATGAATAGTGCTGGCCATCGATTACATTTTCAAATCATGATTAATTGCATAATTTCTGTAGTTAATTGCGCATTAATCACATTTTTTTGCTTGAACGACAATGATTAAGTATAGAAATATGTATTGTGTCATGGGGATTTGAAGAGAAATATAAGGATCTTAAGGCTTTCATTTAGCAGACTGTGCACCATTAACAGTCGCTAAAGGGCAATCACATTTAGTTTTTTGAACAGACCTAGAACAGAAAACTTAAATAAGGGGCTGAACTTAACTCATTGATTCCCATGATGACGTCAAAACTCGTGCGATCATATGGACATTTGAATCATTACGCATAGAGTGTGTCAGCGACCTCAAATCTAGCCATTTCCGCATTGTGTTCAATCGCGTGTATACCTTTTCAGACGGCATTTGGCAGTAGCCCCGTAATCCACTTCAAACGTGCTCATGTATACGCCTCCAGACCGGGCACGGCGCCGGCCCGCGATGCTCGTGGTGCGCGATGCCCATGGTGTGCGGTCCACTACCGAGGGCTGCCCTGGGCAGACTCTGGCGGCGAGTCTGGCTCGTCGCGGTCACGCAGCGGAGAGTGCGAGAGAGAGAGAGAGAGAGAGAGATGCATTGGTGTGCATTTGCCATTAGATCAGCAATTGGTGATTATTTGTGGTATTTTTTGTTTTGTTTTTTTCCAGCCCATTCAGGCTGTTTTTTCCAAGCTTTATTTATTAGGGTTAGCGGAAACAGGTGAAGATGGGGGCAGACATGCGGTAAATACGTCGGTGGCGAGATTCGAACCACCCACATCTCCGTGCCGTTGAGGCATATGTGTGCTTTCCAGCGCTCTGCCTAACCAACTGAGGTACTGGGCAGCACTATTTGTGGTATCCAGCAAAAACGACAAGCTTCACGACTAGAGGTCAAAATGAACCCTGTTCTCTTGTAATCCCAAATGGGAAATTATTTACATACACATTCACACATCAATGGTTGCCATGAAAGGTGTGCAACCCATTGGGAGCAATTTGGGCCTCAGTGTCTTGCTCAATTACACTCTCGCATGGAGACTGTGGGAGCCGGGATTCAAACCACCAACCTTCTTGGTCTTCAAACCTACGGCCGATCAGCATTCCCAAGTTCGTGACACTATGTAATTGTTTTGTCGTATGACCTGTCCTGTGTATATGTTTTTTATTCCCATATTTTACTCTTTTATCGTTTTCTGTTTAATTGTGCACTTTGGCACAACTTGTTTGTTTTTAAATGTGCTATATAAATAAAGATGGTATGGTATGAGCTATAGCTTGCCCTGACAACTGTCATTCCCTGGCATGCATCTCGACCGATGCATGCCAGAACTTGGTGGACCGTGACGAATTGTTCACTGAGAGATGTTCACATCCTGGTACTGTTCATCACATCCGAGAAACTGCCATATACTCCTTGTCGGGTCCTGCTGTGCGCATCACACACTGATTCTTCGTCTCGTTCCTTTGCCATGATTCCGCCAATGGTCACCACTACTTCCTGCTCATGTGTCGCTGCCGATTTGTTAGCTAAGGTGCCAGGTTCGGTATTGTGGGCGGCGCTCTCGCTCTCAGTTTGGTCAAGGGATGCAGGGATGGTGGGCTCAGGCACAACATTGAACATGATAAATCCAACCAGGATGACCACCAGAGACACCAGGTACAGCGCGGAGAACTGGACACATGACACAGTCTCTGTTAGAATTTTCAAAAAGCAACATCGTTGGCTTACTGATTTGTAGTGAATCATTTCGTAAGCGCACAGCGTGAAGCGAGCAGAACCAAAAATGAAACGTGTAATATAATCATGTCCGGCCAAACTCGTTTCTCTCTGCTCAACACCAGCAAGATAGTGTGGCGCGCAAGCCCTGTGACGTGCGTGAACGAACTTTGACCCTGGGTCACTGGCTGAGACGTTAATGACTGGCTGGCCTGGAGACGGCAATCATCTCTGGGTCAAGCTGACATTTCAACAAACTCATCATCAGGCACATACACGACAACACAGTGTCTTCCATATGTCTTTGGTCTTACCGTCTTGAATTGTTGCTTACTTTCCATGCCAAATAATGCCTCAGGCCTTAAATATTTAAAATGTATGTCATCGCAGGCATGTACTAACTGTTTTAGGGACAGTTCATAGATGTCGTCACTTTGGGTTATTTTTATGTTGTTATTTTGTTATTATATTTTTACTTTGCTTCTTTCACCTTCCCCTAATTCCTCCAGACTTTTTAAGCTGATTTGGGAGTATTTTAGAAACATGCTTTTGATTATTGCCATTATTGGTTTGAGTGACGTACACATGCAAGTCATGCATTATTATTAAATAATATATTGGTTTTGCGTGCGCCGCCACTGCATCCGTCGTGATGGATAATGTGATAACTAAATCTATAGATTTGTTTTCACAATAGTTATTTGGGTTTAACATGAAGCATATAAATTCAATTTCATATAAAGCATGAAATCTCATCAAGATGGCTGGAATTTTTCTTCGTGATGAGATGATTTTTTTTTGTCCCAAAGGAACTTTGGATAGGAACAGCACCTTCCAATTCTTAGACACTGATAAAACCACCCTGTACCACATGTCACAATTCCTACAGAAAGCCTGACTACAATATTTCTGGGTTTTACTCATGCTTACAGGGCCTTTAAGACTTCCCCTTAAACTTCCCTGTAATAAATTGATTGACTAAATATTGCTTTGGTACTGAGAAAGGTGGAATGAATTACACATATAGCCTCAATGGCTTTGAACTTCATATATATAGTATGCAAATTATTTGATCATTATATGATGATACATGGTGTACACCTACCGTGTACTGGAAGAGGAAGATTCCACAGAAGAGGCTGAAAAGGTCTGCAGTGAGTAGCGAAAGGTTGACGCTGGTTGCACTGCTCCTCTGCACCACTAGGGGCATGCAGCTGTACAGGGTGTACATACAGCCTGCATACGCAGTCAGCAGGAGCCCTACAGCAAACACAGATTCCTCCAGTTGTTACATCCCACTCTATACAATTATACATGTGCAACCGGTCCCATAAGGACGCGTTTCGCTCAGCCTTGGTAATAGCCCTAAAAACTGCTGTCAGTGACGCTATAGGCACCGATGGTGGCGGGCGGGATGTGCCGCAGAGGCAATCGCCAGCGGACGAACACTATCCCCCCCTCCCCCACCCGCCTGGCTTTTTAGCAAAAGCCTGTTCCAGAGCTCCCCCGTCCAGACGGTTGGCAAGGAATGGAGGAGGCCCCGTCTGAGTGCCAGGGCTGGGAGCGAGCCACATTTTCGGTCACCTGGGTTGAGCCATCGTGTGCCCGCTGGCTGCAGGCTAACTGGTCGCGGGCGCTGTAACCTACGGTCCTCCAACGGCCACAGCCACATGGAGCAGGTCGACTGCCATGCAAATCTCTTCCTCTCCACCGCCATTCTACGTATCCACCATGGCCGGGTCCAGATCCCCGTGGGTCCAGATCCCCCGGGTGGACGAGGCACCCATCCGGCAGCATTACGGACGCCTGCCACCCTACCAGTTGGCCAAGGAACTGGTGGATAAGGTAGTGTCCCAGGCCAGTTCCAGCCCGTACGCCTCCCCTATTGTGGTGGAGGAGAAAGACTGAGCGATTTGGCTCTGTTTGCTCTGCCATGCTATCGTACATGCAACTTACCGGGCCATCATCTCCCATATTGCACCGCAGTCGACCATGCATTACATTATTTAAATGCGATTCCAATGCAGGACTTCACTCATACTGAATCCTGTTCGGTGAGAATGGGTGTTACAGGATGTGATCAAAATGATACAACAAGAGAACGTTTCTTACCGATCTGCCAGTTCCACTGCATTCCCATCAGTTCATGTCGCTCCAGAATCACCCTGAGAACCCACACACAGATACAGATGAGTAGAGGCAGGTGCATGCAGGTACATGGACATATTCCCTGACCCGTGTCCAAGGCATCATGTGCATTACCGGCAATCGCATGGTAACTGGAAGAGGGTCCACAGCTCAACCCGACGCTGTCCCAGTGCATGGATGTGTATTCGCGTCTCATTGTCTCATCATATGATTGTATCAACAGTGAAGTTGCTGTCATTGTGTGCATTTTCACTGTTAAAGGAGCAAATGATACAGCGTTCATGTGTGTGCGAAGAGGTAAGATGAACCCCCCTCGCCCAGAGCAGCACAAGCAGCAGCCAGTTGCTTTGCTCTCGTCTGCATCTGCAGTAGTTGTTTTATTTTGTTTGTTTTTTGGGCACAAGCACCATTTTTTATTTTTTTTATTGAAGGATAGTATACCGCATCTGCAGTATTTTGACTAAACTTAAATTGAATCTCTGTAATGTCTCTGTATATTGAAACATGGGGGAAACGTATTTTACTTGTTAGTTGAAGTAATAATTATTGCAATAGTTCCCCCAGTCGATTTGAGAGTCAGAGTTTATTCTTTGGAAGCTGTAAACAGAAGCAAAACGAACTTATGGGGTTGAGGGATATGGTTTGGATTCTGAGATACAGCTTTATTGAACAAGACACAGGGAGCGCTTGGACGTCACACTCACATCTGTACACAGCTGAAGAGCGTTCCAAACAGTCCGATCATCCCAAGGAACTCCACCCTAGTGAGGTTCTTCACTGTGTACTCCTGGCAGACGTTGGACACGGCGTACAGCGTGGCACTCACCAGGACGAGGCAATCTCCCAGGAGGATGTTAGTGGCTGTGGGAGTGGTTTAAAGGACGGATTAGTGAAAGACTCAAGCAACAGAACAGTAAACAGAACAACGCTGGATTGGCGCCTTAGGACACAGATGACCCATGTTGGTGCACATTCTGCTACAAGCAGCGACATCGGAATATCACTAATATAACTGTAGAGCAGTTAAAGTCAGTAAGCAGATTACAATAACTGTGGAAATAACGCTCTATCACTTATACTCTCCATCTATTCAATTATTATGTAATAATGAATGCTAATTGAAACCCTTCTTTGGGTGCAGTGGGCTTCCACAGATGTCCTACTGAAAACACATACTTGCTGCCATTGAAGTCAAGAGACATATTTTTAGTATGTAAAAAGTTAAAACAAAGTAGAGGTCTTATTTACATTTGAGTTGCTGTGTTCAGATATCAGTTATGGAGAATGTTTGGTGGACCTCCAAACAGTGCAATTTTTCAGTGTTAAAAAAGGTTGGCAAAAATGTTTTTAAAAATAAGTAGAGGCACTCAGAGATTGCAACCTGCAACATAGTGGTACAAAAAAAAAGTGTACTTTTAATGCTAGCAGTATGTGTGGCAACACATTATCAACGCAAGTGCAACGCAAGAGTAGTGCAATTGTGATTCACGCCACCGGCGAACATGCCAACTACATTTCCCAGCGGCCATTGCGACCCGGAAGTCTGGTCACGTGACTGCAGTAAGTGCCCAGTGATCTATCGGCAAGTTGCTGATCAAGTATGGTTATTTCTACAAAAATGCACCAAAATTTAATCACTGCTCCCATTGGTTATTTCCAACAACTCTGCTGAATTTCATCCAGATCCGTGCACAACTTTTAAAGTTAACCTGATGACAAACCAACGTGAGCAAAAACATAACCTGCTTCCGCGACGCAGCCCCGGCGCAGGTAATAATAATAATAATAATAATAGTAACAATACTCACTAGATCCCTGGTCCCGTCCGGACAATAGGTCGGCCCCCACCATGGCTCCCACCCCCAGCAGACACACCACTACCGCCACATAGTGGGCCGGCCGATATCGCGCCTTCAGCACCAGCCAGGACAGCAGCATCAGCACCGGGACCACAAAGCAGTCTAGCATCTGATAGCACAGTGGCGTCACAATCTCATGCTTACATCACCACAAAGCAGTCACATTTTTTATTAGATAGCATCTTGCAAGTGGTTATTACCTGCTCATTGGCCGGTGTGGTATACTAGTATTAACTGGTAGTCACCTGTATACTAGCCTGACAAGCCAGGACCAACGGATCGTCCATGCATCGGGACTGGGCAATTCAGGCAGGCGTTGCCCATATACGGTCTGACCAATCAAGTTATTCAAATCGAGACATGGGCGGAATTTGGTACAGGCGACACAACGCCACTTATCCCACCTATACTGCACGGTGACTGGGTAACACGATTTGATTGACACTTTTTCTGACACGATTTTCAACCCTGGTTTTACCAGACACAGTGATCGTTCTAATCACGTGCAATGCGTGGATGATTCGTTGGTTCTGGCTCGCCAGGCTACCTGTATCCTGGTCAGAGTGGTATTATTAACTGGTAATAAACTTTGCATTGGTCAGAGTGCTATTCTGGTTATTAACTTGTAATTACCTGTGCACTAGTCAGTGTACTATACTGGTTATTAATTTGTAATTACCTGTGTACTGGACAGTGTGATGTAGTGGTTGTTAACTGGTAATTACCTGTACACTGGTTATTAATTTGCAATTACCTGTGTACTGGACTGTGTGATGTAGTGGTTGTTAACTGGTAATTACCTGTACACTGGTCAGTGTAGTATACTGATATGCCTTGACTACAGCATAGTTGGCCTGCACATCCACCAGACCCAACAGAGCGTATCTCCAGCCACGTCTCTTCAGGACCTGAAGTAAATGTTTTTCCCCTGTGCGAGGAAGAGAGGCACAAGCACAGCGAGTAAGAAATGAGACCAACCTCAATGGGGCCTTCTATTTTGCAAGAGAACACTAAATTTGAGTGAAACAAAGACGTTTTGTGGATCTGCTATTTTCTCAACAACAAATTGTGGCCCTAGTCATGCTTGCGGACGCCAGAGAAGGTTGCCTTTATATGGTCACATCACAGGAAGGTACAAGGTAGGTGGCAGGAATGAGTTATAGTACGCTGTTACTGGTGAATTTGGGATATAGCAAGAGTGCTAGCCGAGTTTCATAGGGTACATTGAGCCAGTAAATACATCTTGCAATAAAAATAATGAATATATTTACTCAGCATGACAAAATATTGCGGTTCAAAATTGTTCAAACATCTGTATGGGGGGCATAGTCATCAGGCTGTTTTTAAACATAGAGATTTGGGTAGGGTGGATTGCCTGAAAATGGGCCACTGCCTAATGTGGGACATCTAAGTTCCAGTGGTGGTGTTGCGGCACAAGTCGTCCGTGAGCGGCACCAGCCGGACGACGTCCTTCACCGCACGGCATGCGCACCTGCCGCTCGTCTCCTCTTCTCAACGCGCTTCTGGAGTAGTCGCTCCCCTCTTTAAAAGTGGGCAGGTGGCAGGAATGAGTTATAGTACGCTGTTATTGCTGAATTTGGGGTATAGCAAGACTAATAAAACTAATTTTAGCTGAGGGATCGCATTGAGGAAATTCTGTTCCCCATAGTGGGCCGGACCAGTAAAATGATGGCACAACAGCTTAAAAATAACAACTTATGTGTGTCATCTGGTTTTACTCTATTCCAAAATATTACCAGCATCTTCAGAAAATGCTCGCTATGTTAGTTCCCCCTTCATTGTTATGACAGTGCCTCAGTTGTGAAAATGACTAGGCAAACAAGGCTTTTAAAGTCTGAATGGCTCTGTATACAAGCCTTTTAGACCACAGTATTGCTCTACCCATGATAGAAACGGCATTGCCATTGCAGCATTCAGGGCACAGATTTTAAAAAACAGTTTCAACCAAGGCTTGAAAACGAAATTATTTTTAAAAAATTCCGTTCCGAACGGTTCAGGCTGGCCTATGTTTAACGTTTTCGTTCTCAGAACCGTTCCGCCACCAAAATATTGGTCCTGAAGCGGTTCGGAACACAATCATTTCGTTCGTTCTTAAAGTTCCTTATATTGTGCAATGTTAAGTTTAGATATAGTTTATACAAAATACATTTGGTGAACTTTCAAACTTCAGTGCAACTGTATTAACGTGAACAGTGTTTAAAACGCCATTACGTTTGCTTCCTTGTCTGTCCACAAGATGGAGCCCCAGATCCATAACTGACAGTGAAATTTGGATGGATGCACAACTGGAAATAGTCTCCCAGACATAGCAAATGTTGAGATATATAGAGAACAGAAGAAAAAAACGTTTTAACCGGTTTTGTGGATTTCATAATGTTCCATTTCTGTTCCGGAACAGTTGAAGAAATATTTCTTTGTTTCTGTTTCCGCTCCTCATAAAATTCTGTAAAATTCTGTTCGTTTCCGGTTTTCGTTCCTTGAACCGGTTCGGAGCCCTGGTTTCAACACCCCTGGGCTAAAGGTACCCTTGTCAAGCCAAACAAATCGCCCAAGCATCCCTCAAACGTGCATTTGCGTCTGGAGTCCATTGAATCAAATTGTTTGATCTGCTTCCTAATCCGCTATTTGTGTTGTGATTGGATAACTTTGATTTTTTTTTTTTAAATAATGCCCCTTCCCCCACCACATGCCACACCCATTTTCTATCGGATCCACTTGAGCGATGCATGGATGATTCGTTTGGTTTGGCTGGCCAGGCTAGTCTGGAATGCAGCGTGTGTATTTGGG
This sequence comes from Bregmaceros cantori, assembly GCA_900302395.1. Classification (NCBI taxonomy): domain Eukaryota; kingdom Metazoa; phylum Chordata; class Actinopteri; order Gadiformes; family Bregmacerotidae; genus Bregmaceros; species Bregmaceros cantori. The sequence continues at coordinate 19,252 of OMKY01003060.1, forward strand.
TACCTGTTTTACCCAGCAGCCAGGTGGTGTAGGTGAGACACAGCAAGGCATAGTTGATGAAGCTCTGCAACATGGGAGCGTTGATGTGGAATCCCGTGGCCAGGTACTGGGATGAAAGGGCCGTGCCGCAGATGAGCAGAGCCAATCCCTGACCCATGGCCAGGGTCTGGATTAGCCTCCTGAGACAGGGGCAGATAATTCAACCACACCATTCTTGGTTCAGGTGAACATTTGATGAAGGGAGTATCTTAAAAGGTGCTTTTAAGACCCAAAACAAAGTAAATGCTAGCCGAGTCCCATCGGGTACATTGAACCAGTATACACATCTTGCAATAAAAATAATGAATATATTTACTTAGCATGACAAATGCACATTTGCAAAATATTGCGGTTAAAAATTGTTCAAACATTTGTATGGGGGGCTGTTTTTAAAGATAGAGATTTGGGTAGTGTAGATAGATATTTGGGTAGTGTAGATTGCCACTGCATAATGTGGGACATCTAAGTTCCAGTGGCTCCTCCCTAAACTAATGAATGTCAGTGAAACTATGGTAAAAGCAAACTATGGTATTGTGTCTAACATTAAGTCCAACTGTTCAACACTTCATTTCACTGTTCCAACTGAGACAACTGACTGTCCCACATTAGGCATCTGCAAAAAAGGGCACACATTAGGGTAATTCACCCTATAGATTACCACAAAATCCCAAATGCCCAATGATGGGCAATGTGTTGTAAACGTTGTGAAAAGCAAGGGTATTTCTTAATAAGATGCTGTAGGTTATCAAGGCCCTCCAGTGTTGAAG
>OMKY01003064.1:1020-13646 GCA_900302395.1 Bregmaceros cantori
AAAGTGGCTGCATTTGTCAAATAAAACACACCGTTTCAAAAGCGGACCACTGGAATTCGCTCTGTGACCAATTCAAAGCTTTGCATAAATATTGATGAAATACATTTCAAAATACGACTTGAAATTACTCTCTCGGTGTGGTCACATGTTCTTCTGGACCAATGGGATGGTAAGCCCGTCAAATGAGTAAATGAAACGCTTTGCGCAGATTATGGAATCATGCGTTTGTGGTGCACAGATCCACACTAGAACATTTGAGTGTGGAATAGCAGTTACCACTATCCTTTGTGAATAAGGCAATAGGTGTGTGTTGTCCCATTAAATCGACAAGTTCAAAAAGTAGTCTGAACCCAGCGATGTAACTGCGCCGGAAGTCATATTTGGCCTAGAATATAATACGAGAACTACCTCCTGAAGTTTTCTATCCTTTTTTATTTTTATAAAGCTACAAGTGTGTTGTTCCGCAAAGCTAAAGTGGGGTAAAAAAAAATAAAGTTTGTAAATTACTTGCAGTATCTCACTGTGGTTTCACATCTTTTTTGCTTCATGATAAGATGAAATGTAGTGTGTTCTAGAAAATTGGAACTTGGAAATCCAGGAAAATGACAAATGAAATGACGTAATTGGCAATGTTAGCTTATTCATTCAGATCCTCAAATCAAGGTTTTTCACTTTTTGGTGAGCCCAATTAATTAACCAAGCTGGTCAATGTCAATCACCCAACAATGCCGGTTCACAAATACACACATACCACACTCTAGGGCTGTGTTCAAAAACTCGGTCCATAATCCAATATCAGTCGACGCGAAAAAAAACCCCAAAACGATATCGATCTAAAAATGTGCAGATCGATCTTCCCCCCAGACGGCTAAAGGCACTATTTTTCTTTTACGCCGGGGGCCGCCTTTAAGGTAACGGCACTATGGGCGCAGTTCGGCTCAGACGAAGAACATACGAAGAAGTTGACATAACTTCCCACAAAGACATCAGACTGGCCAAGGAGACGTGCGTGAATCTGTTAGTATTATAATAAATATGGACGGTAATATAGCGACGGACAGGCAGAGAGATCAATAAGAAGTGCAATCGTTGTGATGAATAGGATAACGCGGTACCTGGCTTATCGGTGTGGGTTGAATCTTTGGCCTCGTTCCGACTGCAACGCCGTGATATTCCTGCATCGACAATCCCGCCATGAATGCATCTCTACGATTTTTGTGTCTGTTCTCACAGCCTTCGTGAAGGGGTTACATTTCCAGGAATTATTTGTGTTCTCACTAGACTGCTGCCAGTACCCCAATATCCCACCTTCGACTGCCGAGCGCTGTCGATGCTGACGAGCAGTGTGCCAGCGTCACACATGTGCATTATTATTAAAACACTCCGACTCCGTTGGCCGAGTGGTTATGGACACCGCGCCTATCGCAACCCCATTCATGTTAGTGGCGCTGAATCTACCGCAGCGCCCGCAGTGTCGCGAGTTCGACTGCGCTCGTCGACTGCAATGTCTACACCCGATCTCTTCTACCCAGTTTCCGACTAATCCTATCCAATAAAGATGGAAAAAAGGCGCTGACGCCGGAAAAAATAACTTAAAAAACCAACAACACTCCGACTCTCGTGTGTGTGTGTGTGTGTGCGTGTGTGTGTGTGCGCGTGTGCGCGTGTGTGTGTGTGTGCGTGCATGCGTGTGTGTGCGCGTGCATGCGTGTGTGCGCGCATGCGCACAAGAACGGCGCTGATATGGCCTGTCGACGTGACCAGCTGGTGCCAGGCTCGTGTTAGTATAGTGGAGACATGTATGCGCTCAAAACAGACATTTACTCATCCATATCCGCACATAATTCGAGCACCCCGATTCTCCTGTGTGTGTCTGTGTGTATGTGAGTCTGTAGTATTTGTTGCATGTGGCAGCCCCATACACTGTCGGTTTATCCACTGAAACAGAGGTTTTTCTTCATCGTGCTGATGTAATCGTGATCGGCGATGGAACATGTGTGTGCGCATGCATGTGCCACCGCGTGCATGCGGACTGAGTTGTGTCCACCCTTCACCCGCGTCTGATTCTCATAGCGTTCTTGATCCCTTTTCCGCGTGATATGTGTGTGTGTTTGTGCACTGGTCGGGCTGATCAGCTGACATGTACCGTGAATACTTGAATACTTACTCCTGATTGAAGGCTAAGAGACACACCTCTGTCACACCTCTAGCCTAAAGGTTCACATTTCGTGGTTAAACAAAAGCCTGTAGGCTTTCTGATTTATAAATATAAAAATCAGAAAGCCTTCAGGCTCCGGTCTCCATTGCAAATCACTCGCATGTGTAATCGATTAATCGCCAAGAAGTTGAATCATTGTCATTGTCATTCGTTTTTTGCTTTTGACACCACCACGTATTGGTCTACACAAATTTGATATCACTTGATAATTGATGAAAATCCAAAATATGATTAGAATCATTCCACATTATTGATAATAAAATCATGATTATAAAGAAAAACATCAAAATCTTAGCGCATAAATTAATTGTAATGAGTTTGTGTCAAAGTAATTAACTTCATTATTGTACATCTGTTTGCTAATGTGAAGCAAACTTGACTACTTTTCCAGTTGACAAAATTAATTCCTGTGTCGCTGTGAATAGTTTGGGGATTTTTAAAATTAATAATATCTAATCGTCTCAATAGTCGTCAAGTAATCGGCTATTAAATTAATCGTTAGTTGCAGCCCTACTCTGTAATAGTTTTTTACTGTCTGTAATATATTTTAATGGGGTGTTTTGTCATATCGCTTAGCCTTGGTTTCACATACAGTACAAGACAGACGCCAATCCAGTTGAACTGGTATTCAGCTTCCTGTTGGAGTCACTTACCCTACTATGATGTAGATTATGATAACTTAATAAACCATCTAAACTAGACTTGGCAACAATGGATCATTCACCGTAACGCAATTAGTGAGGGCACACATGATCTACCAGTGCAGTATTGTACTTCCATTTTAGTACTTAAATGGCCCATTGGGAATCTTGATGAAATTAGTGTAAAGTAATGGAGATCACCATTTGACCTTTAGTCCAGAAAAGATAATATTATTGTGCACGGTTATGGACGCTCACCCATCTGTTCTGACCTTGTGTGTCTTCTGCAGACCGCGCGGGCAGCATCAGCACGTTGGACTCCCTGGACTTTGCCCGCTACTCCGACGACGGCAACCGGGAGGCTGACGAACGTGTGGCAGGTAATGCTTGGCTTTGTTAGGAGGTGGATGGGTTGGGCTGCTATGTGTATAGATACTGTACTCGATGCTCGCACTGCAGTTTGTGCTTCTACTCGGTATGCCTTTCCATTGGAGTTTGTTACTGCTTGTCACGGGCGGCGAAAATCCCGAAAATACCATGTGAGTGGATGGGAAGAGATGCGGCATTGATACGCGCCGCAAGAATTTGCGTCCAGCGACCAGTTGTCGCGCGACTCGGCAGCCACACCGTTGTCATTCGACGCAGACATGCGCAGACATGCGCAGACATGCGCAGACATGCGCAGGCATGAGCTGTGCATCAAGCCTTCACCTACCCCAGTCTGGCTCCACCCCACCTCACCATCTCTCTCTCTCTATCATCGTCTGCATTCCATTCCATTCAATCAAATAATCAAAGCGACTGTCACCATCTATGTTCTATCGCTTTGCTCAGCGGACTGCTCCCGAGAGCCGTGCCCCCAGGGCTCACAGCCAGCTCCCCCCGCCCTCTCCCACTGCTCTCCCAGCGGGGAATCGCACACGGCCACCCGCCGGACGACTGCTCTGCGCGGCGCCCTATCTCCCCCTCTGTGTGTGTGAAGAATTAATAAAGCTGTGGTCGATATTCAATTCTTTCAACTCTGCGAGTCTCTGCCGGCAAGCGCCTTCCTTCCAACTATTTGGATCGGATACTTGTAGCGTTTAAAGGAGGTATCCAATCTAACCCCAACCATGCCTAGACTCACGGCGGCTCGAATTGAAACATCGCTGGCGCGGGTGATCATTGTCTGTTATGTGAAGGCATGAAATAGTCCCAAACAAATGTTAAGCCACCATGAGCAGCACTGGTTTATGTAGTGATATTCAATATCGCCTTCAATATCATTCAAATATTAATTAACGCACACACACAGCGTGCAGCGCCCCTTCCTTATCATACCACTTGGGAGGGATATTTGATCACTAGTCCCTCCAAATTCTCCTTCTTCAATATGTATATTCAACTCCAAATAATTTTAAATACACGAGAACTGAGCTCTATCTTTGGGCCACACCTAAATCCTTTTTATGAGGATTTACACCTTTTATTTAAATGATTTTAGCTGTGGTCTAAAAGATCTGCTTCAACTAATTTGACTTATTGTTTCTAACGAAACATGGATTTAAAAAGCGGAACTGCTAAAGGCTGCGCTTGCGCCCATTTCAGTTGTTTAGTTCACCATTTGCTGTTCAACACACACATGTCCGTCTCCACATGCTGGAGCTGTGTCAGCCTGGTGGAATCTCAAGTAAATGTGAAGCTACCGTATTTTCCGCACTATTAGGCGCACCTAAAAGGCATTAATTTTAATAAAATAACGAGGTGCGCCTTATTGCCCAGTGTGCCTTATTTGTGGATTGTTTTTCTGGTTATGATTACTGACCTAAAAGCGATTTATGTGTTATGTGTTAAACACACACACACACACACACGTACCCTCTTGTTCACTGTTTTGTGCATACGCACGTTATTTAAAAAATACAATAAAAATATAGTTAGTCATCGTATATATTTACTCATGCTCATTTATGGAATCGGGCAATTTGTTGCATATAAGGCCTGTGCGCTGAGTGTTGTAAAGGTATTGTGAATGTGATTGTGATCTGTCCTGTTTATCTTGGTGCGCCTTATAGTCCGGTGCCCCTTGTATATGTTTTGTATATATTTTTATTTCCTCCAAAGACTGCTCGTCGGGGTGCGCCTTATAATCCGGTGTGCCTTATAGTGCGGAAACTACGGTAATTGCGATGCGCTGGCACAACAACAAAGTCTCTGTCTCTGTGTGTCTCTATCTCCCTATCCCTTTCTCCGTTTGTGTGTCTGTACTGTTATGGGACTAGGGGTGCAACGATTAATCGATTATGAAATGCATCGACAACTAATTCAATAATCGATTAATTGCAAATGAGTTGAATCATTGTTGTTATTATAAGCTTTTAATATTACTTGATCATTTCTGACAATCCAACATACAATTAATATTATTAAACATTAGGGGTGCAACAATTAGTCGATTAATCGATGAAATTGACAACTAATGCAATAATCGATTAATCGGCAAGTAATTTAATCATTGTTATTGACGTCAGTTTTTTGCTGACGACACCACTGATTGGTCTGCAGAAAATTGATATTACTTGATAATTTCTGAAAATCCAAAATATGATTAGTATTGTTAAAGAAACATGAATTTGAAGAATATCATCAAAATATTAGCATATACATTAGTTATGAGTTTGTTGCGTTGATTGTACTAAATCTGTTTCGCAAACGTTAACCAAAATTGAGTTAATTTCAAGTTGACAAGAATAATTTAGTGTATAAATTAATTATACTGAGTTTGTGTGAGTAATTAACTTAATTGTTGTACATTTATTTGGTCACATGAGTACAATTTGACGAGAGAGAGATCGAGTTCTACTATATGGGGGGCACAACATTTTGTAGGGGTGTCCGAACTCTCCATGTACACTCTATAGAGCACGGAAAGTATCCCACAATGCACTGCAAAAAGTAGTGAGCATCGGCTGTAGCCTAGACAGAGCAATATAACCCATGATGCACTGCGAGACGTTTTAAAAATGACCTAAACTTTAAAAAATGGCCCGGCGGGAGTCGATGGCGACAGATCACGGCAAATCGTTATAAATGTAAGTACTTATGACTTTTTTATGTTTGTTGAATTTTATAATTTTTTTAAATTTTTTATAATTATATTTTATAATAATTTTGACGCCGCCAACTCTATTGTCCGAAATCCCGACCGTTGCTGTTGAGTGCACTATAATTGAGGACACTATATGGGTGGTAGGGAGTAGGAAATGGGTAGCGATTTCGGACGGAGCCAGAGAGAATCAAGTTTGGTCTGAGGAGGAAGAAGTCTTGCAAAGATGAGACAATTTTCTTTTGTGTGAGGGAACAGTAATGGTTTGTTCTTTTGTCAAGGGCCAGGTGTCTCAGGAGGGGAATCTTCCGTGTTTATGCACAGAAAATATATTACCAGGGAGGGAACCAAGCGGAGCTTGGCTCTGGTGGGATCTGATAAGAAGTGAAAGGGAACATTCAGACTACAACTGAATGTCATAGAAACTTGGAGAGTCAAATGAAATATATGTTCTGTATAATATCAATATATTTACTAACTCATAGTTTGGCTGTAAACTTTGTATAGTGAATGCCAAATCGCCAAGTGAAAGTTCACTGCAGGAAATGTAAAAAAAAAATGTATGTAAAAAGATCGATCTTTAAACTATGAATCGATAATCGGTAATTAATAAGCGAATCGATTAAAAATCGATCTTTGTTTTTTGTTTTTTTAATTATTATTTTTCAACCCTGCTCTACTATTGTTGTTGTGGTTCATTTCTTCCTCCGTGCCTGCGACTCTTGTCATTTTCGGTGTTTTCCCTCGTTTTGGTATTTTCGATATAAGCGGGAGACGGAAAGCATTTTCAACATTTATACCTTTTTTAAAGTGGTTTTAATTTTTTCACTTTGCAAGTCATTAGCAGAAGAACTTTTCAAGGAAGTGAAGTTTGAGCTAGAGCTGCAACCGATTAATCGATTATTTAAATAATCGTCAACTATTTTGATAGTCGGTTAATCAGTGATTGAACGTTTACTTGTTTGGCCCATTTCCCGCTGAAAAGGTCTGATTAATGTTGTCTGTTGGCATTCAGTGTCATGGCCCCGCCCACTCTCTTGGATACGAATACTGTTAATCCACACAACGACACATAATGGGACAAAGCACTAAGTTAGCACAGAAGAGTAGGCTTTTACATGCTAATATTAAAAAAATGGAACTGTTGTCAATACATGGAGATAGAGAAACGGCAAAAGTTTGCAATATTAATATTGCTAACTTTTGATAATTAACATTTCAGGTTAATACCGTATTTTCCACACTAAAAGTCGCACCTAAAATTAAGCATTAATTCTCATAAAGTAACAAGTTGCGCCTTATAATTGTTTTTTTTTTTAGTCATCGTATATATTTACTTGTTGCTATATTTTTACTTGTGCTCATTTGTTGCGCGTATGGAGGTATTGTGAATGTGATTTGTGGTCCTGTTTATCTTGGTGTGCCTTATAATCCGGTGCATCTTATAGTGTGCGGAAAACGTGGTAATCGTTCCGATCTAAAAGGAAAAATGAGCCGATTAATCGATGATCAAAATAATCGTTAGTTGCAGCCCTAATTATAGCCAATGGTGAGGATGCTCATTGATGTCATTCTAAGAGCCATCATGGATGAGTCGGGTGTGACACGACTCATCTTGAACAAGAGAATACATAGACTTTTACTAAACATACTTACTAAATTATAAAGCTTTTCAGTTCAGTGCGTTGCCTTTAGGCTGTATGGCCTCCTCTCGGCCGCTGTCCCCAGCATTCCTCTGTTTTGTGGCGTGACTTTTGAAGGGATTGCTCTGGAATTTCACATCACAGGCTATGCAAAGCATGCCACTGATCTTCAGTTTAGTTGTCGTCACACGTTCAACGAGGAATGGAATACATTTGTGCAGTTTGCCATATTTCAAAGGTAGTGGCTAGTTGTTAATTTAATCCAAGGCGGCAGCTATCAATTATTTTAAAAAATGTGTTATATCAATGATTAGATTGATCATTTTGTCCTTGAACAAAAATGTGTTCAACTTTTTTATTTTTTTTAATTGAATTTTTAATTACTTTTTTAAATAGTGCAATGCTGCAACAGTATTTTTAGTAAAACTTCCCTGCTGAACCAAATTTGCACTGGTGCAAAAAAAATAAAATAACATTTTGGAATACATAATCGACATAATGGCATAATTGAGTATTTATTTCTAGTAACGTGAAATTATGGTTCCCCCCCTTAATCAATTTGAATTTATTCCAGCATTGCGCTTGTATTTTGTTATGTGTGATTGTAGTTGGTGATCATTGAAGCAATTCGTTGACTGATCACTTGAATATTTTTCCTTTAAAAAAAAAAAAAAACCCGAAATATGTGCTGACACCCGCACCCAGCACACGTATGGTGCCTGTAACTTAGTTCACAGGCACCAGGCGTTGCAAGTTTTTCTCCCACTCGCCGACCTTTCTGCAAGGTCTTCTCCCGATCTCTCTCGTCCCACTTTCACACTAACGCTGTCATGGAAATGGAAATGGGGCTTACGCCGAAAAAAATAACTTTATAAAAGTACATATATTCACACAATATTTAATTAGAGATTAATCTTGTCAACTTGAAATAATATTCAAATTTTGGTTGACACAAACATATTACGAATTATTCTTACCATAATATTGTAATAGTTTACTTCATATTCATGTTTTTCCCATTAATTATGTGCATTTAATATTTCATGTTTTCTCAATTCATAAATTGTGCAGATCACTAGAGGGTAGTTTCTGCATAAAACCTCCAATAATAGCAATGATTCAATTCCTTGATGATTGTTCACTATTACATTGTCGATTAGTTGCACCACTACTCTCTACCATGTGTGATCGTGAATGTCCGAACATGCATTTTCCCTAAATTCACATTGCGACGCCTTCAATCCTCGTATTTGTTGGGTCTTGATGTTCACAATTCCAAGGTATCCCTTTAAAAACTTTATTTTTTTCTTGAGTGTGATTGTGTTCACTATTGCCACCATCTTCATTTTTGTTTCCTATTTGTATATAGTTTCCAATTCATATACTTTCTTTGATCTTTTTATTTATTCCTGACATTTGTCGGATGCCCTTCTGTCTGTGTGACTGTGCTTGTGTGTCTGTGTTTTTTTGTGTGTTTGTGATGTCACTTCCTGTCCAGTGCTGGAGTTTGAGCTACGGAAAGCCAGAGAGACCATACAGGCACTGCGCGCCAACTTGACTCAGGCAGCAGGTGTGGCCAACTTTACCACTTCGTTTCACATCTCCAGTGGTGGGACGTCGGAGGCACCATGGCCTCCACTGGCCAAACGATCACTCGATTAAGTTGATGTTTTTATGAATTTCAGACACTTAGCTTATTGTGTTAATTCCAATACCGCATCCATGCAAAAACACTGAATGGTTCAACCCTTTTAGCCATAACCCTTGAAGTTAAACACTGAACGGTGTGTGGCGAACGGCTTCAACTCGGTAGGTGGGCATGAGCATGCAAGTCCATGGCAATTGGAAGTTAATAGGTTAAATATTACGTATTAAGTATAATACTAGTTTAATTACAATACTAGTTTAATTTAAAGTGGAAACTAATTCCTGATTGGTATTAGTTACTTCCATGACCCATGCATTGTGGTGTAAAATACATATATTAGGGGCGTGTTCACAATATCGAGTTGCAGCAGAGGTCTGCCGTTGGGGGAGGTGGATCCCTTGCGGGTCCCATACCGCCGCCGAATGGGCCGACACCGTCTAGGGACATTGTGAAGAAGTGAACACAAGTGGCAAAACCCCCACAGACTACCCAACCATGCTCCAACTGGGACTCTGTCACTCCCAACACCGCTAGCTTGAATGCTAAAAATAACAGCGCTGTTAACGTGATGTGAGGTGTCACAAGCTAACTTCGATCTCAAATACCAGCACTTTGGTAAACAAAATATAATTGACGGCTGTGAGAATATTCCCAAAGCACATTAATAATGTGCTGATGATTTTGCTATGTGAAATACAGCATTAATAGTTTTAATGAAAAGTTAAAACCAATTGAGATAATGGCTGCCTATTCAATTGATTTAAATTATTTGAATCATTAAAATGTATTGAAATGAATGCTCACGATAACAAAATATGACTTTGGAGAAGGCAATAATGCATTTATAACTTTAGATTACATATCATTTTATTTTAATGTTTGGTGATATAGAAGCAGTAACTATAAAGGTTAGGTGAGGTCACATGAGGTGACAAATATTTTGTCTTATAAGCCTAAAATATCTGGATACGTATCGATAGGCATGTATCGCGATGTATTGCTAATTGCTAAACATAGCGATTTAAAATTTACATTAAAAAAAATAAAAAATTTAAGGCAACGTCAGACTTTTTTACACCTCCCTTTGTGTTGACTGCTGGTGTCTGATTGTAGTAACAGTGACCATACGTCCCATCCCCATCTTCCCAAATACGAATCATCATTGGAATCGCGCCAAATGAAAGCACCGCAGGTCCAGCTGCATGCTGGCTGAGCAGTGTAATATCCTCTGTGAGTGTAATTGTGTGTTTCCACCAAAATCAGTGTAACAGTTGCCTCTTGTAACAGCGTCCTAACGCTGAATACCATGTAAACGGATGGGTAGAGATGCGGCAGCATCGGACGTCTTTAAGAATTGCCGTCCCACATCAATAGACGTGGGACGGTAGACCTCAAAGCCGATGCCGAATCACGCACCAGGCACGAGTAGCGCGGCAAATGCGTGACATGGAAAATTTGAAGTCGAACATCCAGGGGGGAGGAGAGTCACCACCTGAACACATGTCCGCTATAGATGGTAGCTCAAATTGATGCAATGCTATGGGGTGCACTGATCACATTTTTTTTGCTTCCGATCCTTTAATTTAAAGGATCGGCCGATCTCTGGTACCGAGTCACGATTACCGATACAGAGTCCTGAAATTGGTAGTACCCAACCTATTTGGCTCAATTGTCAATTTCTATAATAGTCAAAGTAATGAACATCATTTGGCATGCTCCCCAGACTTATTTACCGATTCTACCGACAAAATCACTAGTCCCGATCCTTGGAAAAAAGTCTGATCGGCCCCCGATCACCGATCTGAGGATCGGATCGGTGCAGCACTAGCTATGATGGCAGTCAATTTGGTGGAAACCCATCTTTATTCAGCCTGGCTAGCCAGAACCAACAAATCGCCCACGCTTCGCTCATGACTTGATGGTCCGGTGGGTCTGGACCAACTAGGCAGAGAAATCGGATTGTCCCCCAAATTCAGCGCCCGGTTAAGTGGCGATTTGATAACTATTTTATTGACACATTTGACACTTGCTTAATCCAGACCAAATGATTGTTCTGGTCGCGGGCGATACGTGGACGATTCATTTGTTCTGGCTTGCCAAGCTTCTCTCCCCACTCCCTTCTAATACACCTCCACCAAGCCTGATTTCTGCCCCGTGCAACAAGCAAGCAACCCTGCCCAGGATATGACCAGAGGCCCTGAGAGTAACCTACACAGCTCCGCTGTCTTCTCACACACTGTCCTGGCTGTGGTGCCCAATCCCAGTGGCTAAACACACTCCCATGTGTTTTTTGTTGTCGTTTTTTCCTTGTGTTGTGTGCAGAAAGTGAACTTGCTTCCCAGGAGCGGAAGAGCACGTGCAATGTGGAGATACAGGTACAGTGCCATATACCAAGGGCTTGGCAGGTTTTTAACCAATAATCATATTTGATCTCCTTATTGCTCATATTGGCTGAAAGTACACTCAAATACATATCGCTGGGCCGGTAATAGTAAATTACAATGTTATTGGATAATAATTGGTTAATGTAATATTAACCCTTCACCTGTAGAGGGCACCAAATAGAATAGAGATCTATACTGCCCTGTAGTGTGCAAAGATAATGACAAACCATTGTGGTGAAATGTCTGAAGATCTCCACTCTATGCAGCGAGCTGTGTGAAAAATAATTACTAAACATTACCGTTGACTAAAATGTTAAATTTGACATGCACAGTATATTCATAAATACGATTTACTTGATATACTGAAATACTAAGTCGCAGTGGTAAGCACAACACCCTCCCTCAGTGGGAATTTGTTCCAACACACACTCCATATCCAGATCCAGCGCAGGTTATGTTTTCACCCGCATTGGTTTGTCCCCTCGATAACTGAAAAAGTTGTGCATGGATCTGGATACAATTTTCCAGAGTTGTTGGAAATGACGAAAGAAGTGATTCAATTTTGGTACATTTCTGTAGCCTATAAGTAACATTGCTCTGCATGAAAAGTGCTATATAAATAAAGTTTGATTTGATATCGGTCCCCGTTCTCCGTAGTGAAGTCACGCGTGTCTCCCGCAGCTGCGCCCGGGCCGCATTTGGTCTCCCAAACGGCCGATGCCCTTTTTTGACCGGCGTTGCCATTTCTGATCACGTTCAGAATGTTTCAGAATTAAATTACACAAACATACTTCACATTAACGACAACGTCCCGAATTCGAATCCTGCCGCAAGCACTTTTTTGTGTGTTTTTTTTTTTCAACCTGCAAATTGCGCTTTTATTATTATTATTATTATTATTTTTATTATTATTTTTATTATTATTATTAATTTATTAATTCATTTGTTTTAGGTTAGACTAGGTTTAGGCAATCTCTGGAGGTTTGCAATCTCTGAGATACTCTGAG
>OMKY01003119.1:7481-18422 GCA_900302395.1 Bregmaceros cantori
AGCGATCTCCTGTTTAATCCGATTGCTTGCATTACTGATTGAAGTGGAATAATATGCGGGGTAAGTGACTGTCAAGTCTCATTTATGCCGCATATTATTCCGCTTCAAAATGTATTCTGATCCACTTGAAGCAAATCCTTGGCGGTGTATACATGAACACTTTTGAATTTTGTTGTAAATCAGGCATGAATCCTATTCTTGATTGGGTTTTATTTTATCGATAACGGAAAGTAATCTAACTCTCAGGGTTGGGAGGGGTTACTTTTGGATTTTTTTAGAATTAGACTTTTAGAAATGGACTTTTGAGAATTGTTTTATTCCCACTAAATCATTTACTATACATTGCAGGTGTTCAAGACATAATACAAGTAGAATTCATCCTGAATTAAATTAAGAACAACCAAAATTGAATTAAATTATTTGCTGTATGATATTATTCAGATTATTTTGAGTAAGCCAAAAGTAATCCAACATAGGATTACTTTTGGATTACTTTGAACACACTTTAATAAAATAATTTCCACCAATAACTTAATGTGTTCAAAATGTTTTCAATTTATGTCATTCAAGGTGGTTTCAGGCTATATTATGAGCTGAACATCTGCAGTGTATGGCAAATTATTTGATAAAAAGAAAACATTTCTCAAAAGTTATCCAAAAGTAACCCCTCCCAACCCTGCTAACTCTTTACTTGCTTCAATCAGTAATCCAGTAACGTAACCCTGACCTTCAGATGTGATTTGGTCACAAAGTATGAACACATCTAAAAGTAACCTCCTCAACCTTGACCATAGCTAGCCATATTCCCATTACTATTCTCATCAAGTGGCGCCCCGTAAATACCGCCTTTAAGCCAACAATGCCTCGAGTGAAAATTAAATGCGTCGTCGGCCAACGCCGCCGCGCTGTGCAGTCTGCTCCGGCGCCGCCGAGATTGGCCTGCTAAATTGAAAATCCCACGCAGATGACGCGGCGCCACTCTGAATAAACAATGGTTATCAAATAATTTACTCACCCTCCTTATATCCTAATTAGGCATATTTATTTTGGCAATAGCCATTTTCAATTTCACGGCATTTTAACATGAAGTTAATTAAAACAAGGCTGTTCATTAGCGCTGTTCCACAGCCTTCCCCCTAGACGCACCACCTGCAATGTAATGCAATGCAAATAGGCGGAGAACGAAAGAGCTTGGAGACACACCTTGACTGCACCTCACAGAAGTGTTCCCACATAATTATTTGATTCATTCAATGATTAACCCTTTCAGTGTAATCTTCCAAGACATTTAGTACTTTCCAAGATATTACTAAGATGGTGTGTGAAGCAACAGTAGCCTGGAATTATTACCTGCGCCGCGAGGCAGATTATGTTTTTGGTAGCGTTGCTTTTTTGGTTTGTCTGTCCCCATGATAATTGAAAAAGTTGTGCACGGAGCTGGATGAAATTTTGCACAGTTGTTGGAAATGACACACGGAAGAATCACATTTTGATGCATTTCTGTAGTCTATAAGTAATATAATCATACTTAATCACCTACTTACCGATAGATCGCTGGACGCTTACCGTGGTCACGTGACCAGACTTCCGGGTCGCATGGGGCCGCTGGGAAAAGTAGTTTGCATGTTCGCCGGTGGGAGTACAGTCTATGGGTCAATCGCAATCTCGCTACTCGAGATTACTATAATACTGATAATGGGTTGCCACACATATTGCTCGAACTAAAAGTATTATTTTTTTGTACCACTACGGCACAGATTTGCAATCTCTGAGTGCTTCTAGTTATGATATCAATTTAACTCTAAAAGATGTAATCAATACAGACGTTGGTATCACACCACTTTGACTCCAACTCAGTGACAGGTATCATATACAAATACAACCACCTAAAGCTGGGAGCTGGTTTTACAATCAGAATTAGAATCAGTTTGTAGAACATTCGAGCAAAACATTCGATTTGTGAGACATTGTGGTGCACCAATGTACATCAACATAAAAAATTACATATATGCACATCGAAGACACAAGGATGGATGTCAGTAAAGCATTTTTAGTAATTTATTTTTTTTAGTAATATATATATTACTAAAATGTAGCCAGAAGAAGAAGAGTCTGTTCTCGGCAGAGTTTGGTACGTTACGTGAGTAACGTGACCAAGTAGCGCCGTCGTCAAGTGCTCCGCCTTATGTGCTGTGATTGGATAACTTTGATTTTTAAAAAAAAAACAATACTCCTCTTCCCCCATCACACGCCACACCCTTTTGTGATACCCTCGAGACCAGACTCAATGTTCGTTCTAGTCGTGTGTGATGCGTGGATGCTTAAGGCCCATTTATACCCTATGTTAGTAACGGAAACGGACGCTTTCATCCGTAGGTAGTTTCATCCGTCAGTTTGTCTGTAGGTCGAGCCCTTACCAATACGTTGAGCTCCGGGCGAAACGGAGCAATATCACAAGAAACGCGTGGGGCAGTAGGGAGTCACGAGCGTTTTGCATGTTATAACTGCTGCAACTCAGCACCGCCCTCTGGGGGATTTCTTATGTAGGTCTGTATACGGACGCAGGTATAAACACAAACTCAGGGAGCAACGGCTGGAACGGACAGGCATATTTTGATGTGTATATAAACATGGATAATTGTGTATACCAATATTTATATCTTGAGAATGAACAAGACTCGAAGACTCGTGTGCTTGCAGGAGTCGTCCTAAACTGTCCAACTTTTAAAAGCAAGTAACATCTAAGTCATCTAATTTAGTTACTTTTTAAAAAATAACTATGGCAACACGAGAGACAAGTAACCAGTATGAACATTGTAAATATATAATATGTGTATTATTACAGATATATTAAACACATCCTTTATGGAAGGCTGCATGGGGAAGGAGCGCGAGAAGTACTCAAGTGCGGAAAGCGCCTACTTTGGCGGAATTAACCTGCTGAACAAACAGATCCAGTACACACTTTGAACAACAACACCGACTCTGGTGTCCGGAACACTTCTTTATTTTGCTTTCGGGTGCAGTATAAAGTTAACACACTACAGTGAGTAGGGAGTAGTGAAAAAGTGAGTGATTCCGGAAAGTGTGCGTTTGTGTGTGTGTGTGTGTGTGTGTGTGTGTGTGTGTCAGTATGTGTGGGTGTGTCCCCCCCCAGCATACTGTCTGGACATTGTCTCGGGCTGAACATAAATGCAGTCCTTGGCTGGTGAAGCTTCATTTAGCTGCAGAATCCTTGGGAAAGAACGAAGATAATGGCACCTGATGCCGGGAGCGGCTTGTGGAGATGGTCAAGCTGCTAATGTGCACACAGAGGAGACAGACTACCACGTAACGCTGGCTCTGGCCCGGGGACGAGCTTCATTAATGTTTACTTCTACTAATGGCCTTCTCCGAGCGCATAAGTAACATCTCTTAAAATGGATGCGGTGCTGCGAGGGGGACCGGTGAGGCTGCAAGTCGGCAGCATGCTCTGTGAACAAAATAATGCCTCAATTTTTAGCCATTCAAAGCATCCAATATGCCCCCTTACATTTTCACACAAGTTATGTGTGTGCTTTTAATTATTTTTAAAGAGTTAATTATTTGATGAACTAGAGTTAAGGCTTCTTTGGCAATTCATGATTAATTCAATTAATGATTAATTCAAGTAATTTTTTTGGGCACAAGCGCCATTTTTTTTCCTTTATTGAGAGAGATAGCGACAGGATTCATAAGAAACCGGGAAGAGTTGGGGGGAGACATTGCAGAAATGCCGGACAGGGGATTCGAACCTGCGGCGCTGCTCGACCTGTGATCGGGGGACGCGCTCTCTAACCGCTCGGCCACCGCGTGCCCCCTTTTAATGATTAATTAAACGGAAACAATACATTCATATACTTTTAAACAGGGATGGGCAATTTCTACAATGAAGAGGGCCACATTTTTCCAGCACCATCACCACATCCAATCAGAAGTTATTCATGAAGGATCTTACGCTTTAATTATATATATATATATATATTTGTTATAATTAAATTATTATTAATCTATTTACGGGCGCCGCCAGTTGCCCATCCCTACTTTAAAATATTATTAAGGGAAACTCTAATATCCATAAATTAAGGTTTGATTTAGATTGTATTCCCCAATGTGGGACATTTTCACCCATTCAATTTAATGGGGAAAAATATCCCACATTAGGGCAATCAAACCTACCAATACGTTAAAAAAAATATTAAAAAGAAATGTAAAGTTAAGGGGAATTCATAAAACAACAACAACAATCTAACAAGAGGCTGGCTCTGTGGCGCAGCACCGTGGATTCCATAATGTTCCGTTTCCGTTCCGGGACAGTTGGAGAAATCTTTTTTCGCTTCTGTTTCCGCTCCTCGTAAAATTCTGTTAGTTTACGGTTTTCATTCCTTGAACCGGTTCGGAGCCCTGGATAGGACTGGATAGGCCTAGTTCCATAACAGCATGCAGCAAAGGTATCTTTTGGTGTGTGTGTGTGTAGCGTGGCTCTGACACCCAACTTCATTAGCACGCTTAGGCTCCAGGATGTGGCATCAACCACAGGCGTAACGGGCCGCTCGTCCCTTGATTGATGTTTTTATAAGCCAGACCTTGCACCCTTGCACCCCACTCACCTCCGATACGCTGGCTCGAGATGCCTGACAATCAATCATGCAGCGTTTTCTGTCTTCACGCCCGAGCCTGACACAAATACTGTCTGAGTGATCTATGCACGCGCTCCAGTGATATGATATTTGGCCGCCGATTCGATGTACCAAACAAATCTGAACTGAAAGGCTAGAAAACTGATAGAAACCAAACCAAATTTGTCACTTTGAAAAAAATAATCAATTAGCAACAATAGGTACAATAGGTAATAAGGGAGACAGAATCGAAAGTGGGAAGAACATGAGCGAAACAGAAACAATGGTGTGGGTGACATGGAGACATGAACAAGTGGGACAAGGGATCTTTGGATCTAATTTTCTTGTTTTATTGACAGGGTTAGCATGAAAGAGAGATGAGAGAACAGGGAAACAGAAGAAGAGCAGAATTGAACTGAGGGGAAGCAAAGTCACCACGCTGCGTGTACAGTGAACTCGGTCACTAGAGTTGATATATGTGCTGGATGCGGGTACCTCACTGAGTCCTCCAAGAACCAGCACGAGATAATTGATATTTTGCAGAATTATATCCTACCATAGGTAGGTAGTAGCAGATTTACTGTAATCAGATTAAAGTACACACACTTGGCAATGCAACCATTGGCAATACTTTTGGTTTGGAGGTGGGGGGAAAGGGGCGGGAGCAGAACTGCAGCATACTTATGCCGGAGACGGGAATCAATCTCACTAAGCTGCGTGCGCTGTGAGCCTAAAGGCCAGATGCACTTCTGCAACCGTACACACCAAATGTCGCTTGGGTCTGGTCGCGAACCAGTTTTGCTGTTATGCTTCTGCACCCTCGGTCTGGAATTTCTAGCGATGCACAGCATTTTCCCGCCGAAGTGCAAGTAGGAGTCTATTCGAGAACTCGCAAGATCTCCGGCAGAAAGTCGCGAGAACTTCTGCAGCGCCTGCGGAAGTGTTTATATTCCATTCATATATTCATATTTATTATATTGTAGTGTAGTTGCTCCTCGGTTTTTAAAAATGGCTCGCCTCGGTACCGAAACAACAACATAGACAGCTGGAAAGGCATGCCAAGGACCAATCGCAGCTGCTTTTTCTCGTCTGCGCAGGTCTGCAACCATCTGATGCGTAGTCAGGATTTTTTTGAGGTGCACAACAACGGTTGCAGAACCTCAGCATGGTCACACACACAGACAGATTGACGGTTGCAGAGGCTATGCGTCAGAAGCATAAATCTGCCTTAAGCCTCAGGCACAAGAATGTACGGGGCTGGATGAAGTGCTCTAAACGACTGCGCCACAGAGCCAACCCCACGCAAAGATACACATTTGTTGATAGTTGAGATATTTCCGATAATGATATTTCTTTCTCACGGCAAAGCAGAACATTGCGGCAAATTAAACCAAAAGAAAGATGTCATTAAAACGAATCATGGCCAACACACGCACACACGTCTGTCAGCCTGACCTCCTTTTCCTCTCTCTTCAGTGCCCCCGTCACCTTCCCTTCCTCTCTTTCCAGCCATAATAACAATGATAGAAAAGCCTACTTTATTCATAACCCATTTCTATGACGCCTTTTCCGTGACTATTAATTGTGCGGCGGCGGCGGCGGCGTGCTTGCCAAGGGACAAGGTTGTAGAAGGCTGCGGAAACAAAGTGGAAGAACGGAGGGGAAGGCAGAATGACAGAAAAAGGCGAAATAGGGGGAGAGAAATTGAAAGGCGGAGAGCATGAGTGAGACGGAGATGACTGGAAAGAAAAGAGACAGAGAACAATGGGGACGAGAGGAAGCGAGAGAGAGAGAGATGAGGGGGGAGGGCAAATAGGCTGGATGGGAGTGAATGATAGAAGGATAGTGGATTTGTAGGGATGGGGAGAAAGTAGGGAGTGCCAAAGGGAGAGATGCGGAGTTAATCAGACAGCGATGAAGATGTGAGAAGGGGTGAACGATAGTTCAGGGGGTGCAAGAGGTGAATAAAAGAGTGGAATGAATGGAGGGAGGAGAGAGAGGGGTAGAAAGCGTGTGAGACTATTATACAATGTGTATATCGCTATGTTTTACAGTAAGTGTTTTACTACCTATTGATTGTTTGCTTATAATGTTTGTTATGTGTATGTCTAGGCAATACAGGCTGCTGATAAAGCCATTTTTGATTTGATAGATAAATAGATAGATCTCGATATACAGAGATAGATAGATAGATAGATAGATAAAGAGATGCGAATAGGTCAAATGCGCCTGAATGATCGAAGGACAGTGGCATTTGTAGGGATGGAGAGAAAGAGGGGAGGCAGAGAGAGAGAAGCATAGTCGATCAAGACAGACAGAGAGAGAGAGAGAGGGGGAGAGAGAGAGAGATGGAGTAAATAGTCTGAATGGGAGTGAATGATAGTGGATTTGTAGGGTTCGGAAGAAAATGGGGAGTGGGGGGAGCAAAGGGAAAGATGCAAAGTCAATCAGAGAGACAGAGAGATAGTGAGAGAGAGAAGAGAGGGAGAGATAGGCGGAGGCACTCCGAGGCAGGGAGGGGTGTGGAGGCCAGCAGCCTTGTGTGGTGATAATGAGATGGCAGTCATCAATCACAGCCTGTTGGTACTGTGAAGTAAGCATCCTATAGGAAGACTACACAGCCTCTCCTTTCACCCCCACTAGACTGCCTGACAATAGACTCTGATTTCGCCTTGCGTTCTATTTCACCCTCCGCCCTAGGCCACTGTGGCTTTCTAGCAGGGTTTTGAAGCGATATTTTTTCCGAATTGGTCTGTTCCGAACAGAAATAGAATTTACGTTATGAGTTCCGCCAATAAATTGATTTTCCCGAACCAGTTGGAACAAAAAAAATATTATTCCCGGAATGGTAGAGAAGGCGCACGGCGGCAGAGACTGGCGGAGCAGCGGTCACCTATGAGACAGACCACAACGTGCTTCAACGAAAACTTTGAGGAACGAAATAAAACCAGAATCTTCCGCTTATCATTATTTTATTTTGTACAGTGTTCCTGTTCCAGAACATAGAATAAAAACGTTTCCAGTTTCATTTCTGTTCCCTGGAAAATACAAAATGTTCCCGCTTTTCGTTTTCGTCAAAGCCCTGATTTTTAGAATGAAAACAACGTAGGCTGGAAGATGTGCTGTCTAACAGTTACAACTCTGATCAACTTATTACAGCACCATTATTATGGCGTAAATTCATTGATCAATTGGTATCTCTCAAGCAAAGTTAGCATATTTCCATCCTGAATCTGAATGAATGAATATCCGTTGATAATCTGTTGTGTGAGATCTGAGAGACTACGCATGTGATCGGTGTGTGTCACGGCACGCCCCTTTTGTTAATAGGATTAGGCTCATGTGGTGTATGGCGTGGAGGTGGGACATATACTATGTTAATACTGTCTGACATGAATTAATAAAATTATACTGTTCTTTTTAAAACAGTTCCTGCAGCAGAGCTGTGACCTTCATGGAGTGGCGTCCTGTTGTCATGGTGACGCCTTAGCTATATCACCACTTGTGGGCGTGTGGTCGGCGTTCCCGCCAACTCGACTCCGCCCACCCCGTGTGGGGGCCACTGCAGGATTGAATCCCAGATGCGCGAGAGGGTGCACGACCCCTCGGCTCAGAGGTAGGAGTTCTCAGCATGCACCGGGAGCAACAGTTTAGACGACCTTTGATCTGTCAACATAACGAACATCTGTGTATAAAATACCAGTTGATTGCCTATGGTAATTGGCTGTCAGCCTACGCACAACCCACGGTCACATGATGCATATGGTGTGAACTGAGAGTACATGTGGTGCGCAGGGCCCAACCAGCTGAGCCGAAAGTCAGAAATCATGACCACAGATTCATAAATCAGTAATCCAAACCGGAAACAAATGGAGACCTGCTCACACCATGGGTGAACTATGCTAAGGCAAATATGCTTTAACGTTATTATGATTTTAAATGATATAAATTCGTTTTATATTATGACCCTTTTGTCTTAGCCTTGTCGCTGGTGATTGTAACGACTGGTTACTGTTACCAGTGTTGGCACAGTTACTTGTAAATAGTGCTGCTAATCACTGACAACCCATCTTACTAAAAGTAACAAACTTGTCACGGGTTATGGGAAGTATGAATTGAATAACCCAGAGAGGACGAAAAAGTAAGGGTTTGAAAACCCAGTTTATTGAACAAAAGAAGTGCTTTATCTTTTAGATTGTGGATTCACGCCCTTTAGAGACGGTGGAAACATAGTATCAACAACTATCTAATCAGTAGTCCACGGCAGATTTGGGTTCCAGAGTGAGCCAAACTCCAGAACGGGAACAGTGATCCACGGAAATTCATCGAAGTATTGAATCGTAATGTACCGTGCTTACTCAGGCTAGCTCACCTGATCCAAGACTTTGGGACCGCGTCCATGCAGGGTCGGACACTGCCTTAAAAGGAGGCAGACTGACGAGGGTTGACGAGTTGACAAGCTCGTAACAAAACTTCACTTCACCCCAGGAACATTAAAGTAAGCTATGTGGGTAACTAACGTTTATCCGGTTACTGCTTTGGGAAATAGTATGGCATTGAGATGACTAAATACTGTAAAAAAAGGCTAAAACCAAATTAACTTAATTACTTCAACTTTGTTACCGTCGTGACTGACGGCTACTGCTTCTTGTAATCTGATAACTGATTACATTCTGTGTCCAAGTCCCGGGCTGGGTGCCCAATCCACTGAGCCATCTCCGTAACTGTGCGTTTGCACAATGTAATTGAGACATTGTCTGCTTGAATCGACAGGATATGAGCGCACATCGCAAAGGCTAATGGTGGATGGAAGCTCCTGACAGATTAGCCCGCCGGCCGCCATATTTTTATATTTCCAGCCAGCCAAGTCCATGGCTGAAAAGATTAAACATGAGCCGCGTGAGCGCGTGACTCACACAGTCCCGGCATATTCTAATGCAAATCGGGTGGAAAATTACTTCATTCAGACTCTCGGGAGTGAAATAATAATATTAAAAAAAAATGTGAAAAGGTGCTTTTTGTGTCTTGGAGAAGAAAAAAAAGCAGATAACACAAACTCCTCTTTCTTTTCCTTTGCCAGAGACAAGACTCAAAAGTGTCCGCAGTCACATTGACAACAATAAACTAATCATTTGAAGTGTTAATGAATTCCAAAAAAGCCCACCTTAAAAACACGGACACTTTCACGTTTTTGTCTGAAAGGCCTATTATTAGCATTGTAAGAAAAGGTGCTAATGTCAATATTAGTCACACAGTGAATATAATGAATGAAACCTTGATTTCTTGACAATGATTCAATGGTGAGCGACTCGAATGGAAGCCGACAGAGGCTTCGCTGCTGCCGTAGCCATCATCAGAATATTAGCACATACGACGTTTTCCGCCCTATAAGCAGAGATTCCATTTACTCAGTTATATTTTTACTTTTGGAGAACATTTTTCACAAGTTACTTTCTACTTATAATTGAGCAAAATTTGAGGTTTAAAAAATACTTTTTACTGAGATGTCAGCAATTTTCTACTTGTTACATTAACTTGGCCTTTAGCGACACCCGTTGGGAACTGTTGACACATGCGACGTCAACTCTCTCTGTCCCACTCTCTCTCTCTCTCTCTCTCTCTCTCTTGGTCTCCCTCTCTCTCTCTCTCTCTCTTGGTCTTTATCTCTTTGTATTACATTAATATTCCAAATATATTTATTTGATCAAACATATATATTCATTGATTTACAATCCCTGGATTTCCATGGATTGTAAATCAACGAGGGGCATTCAATTAAAAACTTTGAAAAGTTAATTTGTCCTAATTTCTTTCTTTTTTTTTTTTTACTCAAGTAGCGAAAGTACTGAGTAACTTTGAGTAACTTATTTGTGGAGTACTTTTTTTACTTTTACTTGTGTAACTATTTGGAGGACTACCTTTTACTTCAGTAATATTTTGCTGAGGTAACAATACTTTTACTTAAGTAATTTTTATGTCTACACTGCCTATATCTGCCTGCGAGGCACATTTAACTTCAACAAAAAGAGTGCATGCTACCCAGTAGCTCCGTCAACTTGGAGTACTGTAAAGGCCCCAACATACTTCACGGTGAGGTGGGGAGCAGCCCACCGTGGTGTAGTTTTTTGCGCTAAAAAAACTACAATACGTCATCAATGTGCCTCGGTACTTGTCGGTGGGACGCTCCCCACCTCACCTTCTGGCCGTAGCCTTGGATCTTACTATCCGAACTCACCTCGTGGCTGTGATTGGTCAAGACGGAGAGTGGGCGGTCCCCGTTTTGCAAGCCGGCCCGCGAATCTCT
>OMKY01003201.1:1263-11850 GCA_900302395.1 Bregmaceros cantori
ATATCTAAACTTAACATTGCACAATATAAGGAACATTAAGAACGAACAAAATGTTTATGTTCCGAACCGGTTCAGGACCAATATTTTGGTGGCGGAACGGTTCCGAGAACGAAAACGATAAATATAGACCTGCCTGAACCGTTCGGAACGGAACGTTTTAAAAATAATTTCGTTTTCAAGCCCTGATTGCTCAGTGCCTAAATGTAATATATCCAACCAACGTCACTCTAGCTTCCACAGACCCTCATCTTTGACATCAGCCTCCCCAGACTACCTCCCTGCGCGTTCACGTGCGTGTGTGCGCGCACAAAACGCGCGCGCGCGCGACTGCCAGCACGGCGGCCGTAAAACACCTATGATTGACTGTTATTTTATCTCCTTTCTCGCTGCTGTCAATTCTCCGCGCAATTGACAAATGACACCTCCGTGCGTCTGTCAATAATGGCCTCTTTAAATGTGTTTAAATGGGCTGGGGAAGCCAACAATGTTTTGACTATTCAGCTATTTAGAATTACGCTGCTCTGCTTTCAATAATTACCAGGATCCTAGTTTAGCGTGCGCGCACGTGCGTGTACACGCTCACGTGTGCACGTGATTATATGTGTGTCTGTGTGGGGAGGGGCTTAATGCGTTATTGCCCCATCCGAGGGATGCTTCGTCTCCAGATCCACCAACCGCGATAATCGTTGAGCAAAAGAGGCGCGCACATTAGGTGTGTTAAGTTATAGTTGCAGATTGGAGGATAATTGAGAAAAGACAGAGAGGTTTCCCGGGCAAGGTGACACCACCCATTAACCTGATATACGGCCATTCTGTAAATCAATGTCACTCCGGTTTAATAACAAGCGCAATCAAAGGAATTATGCAAATCTAATTTGATGCCTTCTTGCGTTATGCAAATCTGCCCCAATCCTATATAATGGATCCTGACGCCTGACTGTCCGGATGTATGACAGGGCTGGCTTGTTAGTAATAGTGGGTAGGACTTGCACGGGCTAAAGGCCCATTTTGCCTCTATGGAATAAAATAATGGTTCTGTAGCTAGTTTCAGCCGTCAGTTAAGAACTTAGCAATTTGGTGAGCTCAGGGCACAATGGGGCAATATTACAAACAAAGTGTGGGGGCAGTAGAGAGTCAGGAGCATTTTGAAGCTCCTGAAGTTACGCAGGAAGAAAAAGAAGAAGGAAGAGAGTTGAAAATTCATTAATTCCTTTTCAGGTCATTTTATATATTATTATTATTATTATTATTATTTAAATATTATTTATTTATTTTTCCAAATAACGTATTCAAATACAAATAAATGAAGGAATTAATTTAAAAAAATATAATAATAACAATGAGAGTTAAAATGATTACTCAACGGTGATTCATCAACTGCAATAAATACTTGACTACACCTCGATTAATGGTTCCAACTCTCTTGGATGACTCAGTAACACCATTATAATGTGTTTCATTGACATTGTTTTCTTGTCAATTTCATCTTTTTGGAGGAAAAATAAATATTTATTTTATATCATAAATGTAGCTTTATAATTTAAAAATACTGATTTTCCAGAAAATGAAAACAAATTTGGCTATTAATTATTGAGTTGCCTTTTCTTCTGTGCTGGCTCTGTGATGCAGTCCATAAGGCACCCGAATCCAGCACATAGTATACATACATACATATAACCGCATCCAGCACATAGTATACATACATAGTACACAAGCTCCCATATGTATACATACATAGTACACAAGCTCCCCTCCTGTAGCCTACATTTCACACTAACCGTATCAAATAATGATCAGAAAAAAATAACTTCTTTTTTTATATTATTTTTTTTCTATTGTATCATTCAAAAAAAATGTAATATCCAATTACTCGAGTAATCGATGGAAGTTTTGGCAGAATACTCAATAACTACAATTGTCAATAACCATATCCCTAATAACAATCACGAGAATAACAATAATTCTTAGAGTTGCTATTATATCTAATATCATCCAGACATATTTTATATTACACAGTTCAGAGCAATGGCATCATACACTGCTCCCCCTCTGCGCGACTATGGCAGCTTGTGGGTTGCATGGTGATTTCAACACCGCGGTCCGTCACGCACTGCCTGTTTTGTGTGCATGGGGTAAAGTATGGCTGTAATGTTGTATTTTTTTTTTTTCTGTAGTTGTTCGGGGGAGGTGCGGCGCCCTATCACACCCACTGGCGTGGACGTGGCGCCTGCGATTTGCGACACTGATTGTACGCTTGACCAGAGTGACCTGTCGCTGCTGTGTGACAACAGCCCCGCAGACATGAGGCCGGTGCAGTCGCTGGGAATAACAAGAGGTTGGGGACGGTAGGGGGGGAGACGGGGAGACAGGGAGGCGGGTACAAGGTGGTTCACCTTCAAGCAAGAGTTCAGACTTTTCCACATTGTGGCGTCCGAAGTGACTACCAGTCATATGTATTTTTAATGCACCACTATTCAGTGTTGGGCAAGTTCACTTTCAACATGAACTTGTCCAAATTTCATTCTGCCCTTTTAAAATTTGGTTTGTTCTTTCATCGTTCACAGATTATTATTTTGAACGAGCCTGGCGAGCCAGAACCAACGTATCATCAATGCATCGCACATTGCTAGGCGCTTGCATTGGGTCTGGGAAAATCAGGCTTGCCGTCGGTACGGAATCAATCGACCAATCAGCACGGAGGGCGGGGGAGTTTGTACGGGCTACGCGAGACGTGCGCGGAATTTGTACGGGCTATGCAAGACGTGGGCGGAGTTTGGTTGTCACGCCTCCACGCTGCTTGTCCCACCTTTTTTTAAAAAATGTTTTCCGACCGTGCTTTTCAGACCCAATGCAAGCGTTTAGCGAGGAGCGAAGCATGGACAATGCGACCCGGAAGTCTGGTCACATGACCGCGGTAAGCTCCCAGCGATCTATCGGTAATGTTGGTGATTAAGTATGATTTATTTACTTATAGGCTACAGAAATATTTGAATGCAAATTGATCAAAAACCTGCTTTGCGGCGCTGCCCCAGTGCAGGTAGTTATGGTCCAACTAAACCCAAACTAAATAGAATAGTGTTCTGCTGCAAGATGATGTAGTAGCCATGCCGGTTCAGCAAACCTTGTCGCCTTGTCCTATCTTCTTCGCCTCTCCTCTTTCATGTTTCAGGGTTGGAACCAGGCATATAGAGTCCGACCGTTCAACTTTTCCGTACCGCACAAAGACACAGTGGTTGGAACCAAAGATCTCAAATTTCAACTTATCAGACCAAAGGACAGATTTCCACTCATCTAATGTCCATTCCTTGTTGTCACGGCTGATCATATTGAATAATGACCCAGAGAGGAAACAACGGAGAGTTTAAAAAACCCTTTATTGGATTGCAGAAACGTAAATGGAATTTTAATTATTCATAAAATAGTATTGAAGGACACTTTAGAGGTCATGGCACATAATAACAACACCTATCTCAACACAGTCCATTTCTTCATCTTCTGACAAGTTACTCATCTCAATATTGGGGTCCACTGGGGCGGAATCAGGTTCCGGTGGAAGCTCCTGGGGGTCTGCAGGTAGGACAGAAGGCACCCAAATGTGTTCAAACGCCAGAGTTTGTACAGTTATCTATGGAAACTTCGTCAAGGTATTGAATCGTGCTCTGACGTGCTTAGTCAGGCAAGCTCACCTGGACAAACATTTTGGGGCTGCGTCCTTCCGGGACGCTGTCTTAAGTGGAGGCGGACTGATGAGTGCTGATGCGGAGCAGCTGGGGGCGCTGGGACCTCCGCAGACGATCCGTCTCGGTGCCGCTGGGTGGTCCGCGGTCTACGCACAAATCTCGGCTGGCTGGTCCTGCTGACTTGTAACACTTGTGTTCTTTACACAGACAAGTCTCTTCTGCTCGTTGCCTGTCCAAGGCAGTGTTTCAACCACGAGGGCCTGATTCACACAGTCTCATCTTAACAGTTGTTCTAAAGATGCTTCTAGAACTCTGTGTGGCATTGCCCTGGTCTCTATTCTAGCCTGCGGAGGCTGGTGACTCAGATGAACCTATTCTCCACAGCAAGAGGTGACTCCCTTTCCTGCAGTGATCCCCATGTGAGCCAGCTTCATTGTAGCGCTTGATGGTTTTTACGAAAGCACTTGGGGACCCTTTCAAAGTTTTTGTAATTTTTCCTACTTGCTCATTTTTATTTACTTAGCTTCCTTTTTGGCCATATGACTCATAGTTATTCTCATACTGATAGCTTGCTGGTCGGCCATGTTACTTATCACATTTACATATCATTTTGTGCCTCCAACCTTGTTTTAAAAAAAGCTTCATTTTGTTGTTTCTTTTTTCACAAGTGAGAATATCATACTGCAATCGGACACTTGCTGTAGAGGCCGATTAGATCCGCATCCCAAACGTATTTCTGTACTATAACTTGCACGGCTGGCATCACACATACAGGTACACACACACACACACACACACACACACACCTGTGAACAGTGGCTTGCACACACGCACACACACGTACACGTACAAGTGTGCACAGCAAGGCTACTCATGCATGAAAGTTGACACACATAGAGAATAGCTTTCTCCGTCTCCTATCTATGTGCCATTTATCCCTCACCTGAATCCAGTCCCATTGTATGCCAAGCGGCCTGCAAGCTGGTGGCATGCACTATCGAATGTTTCCATTAGGCTGTGCATTAAAATGCTAATGGGACCATAAATGGTCTGTCATCAGCTAAGATATAACATGATGTTCAAATTTGATATTCACCTGGAGTTCACCCTGGTCTGCTCTGCCTGCACAACTATAATTAAATGTTTGTCAAGCACATTGGTACGGTCGTACTCTACAGACGGAAAAGCCTCTTTTCTACACTACTCTGTTCCACTTGGCTAGTGAACTAGTATGGTTTGTTTGTCCCCCGGATAACTGAAAACGTTGTGCACAGATCTGGATGAAATTCTTTAGAGTTGTTCGAAATGACAAACGGAAGAATTGATTCGATTTTGGTGCATTTCTGTAGCCTATAAGTAACATAATCGTACTTAATCACCGACTTACCGATAGATAGCTGGCCGCTTACCGAGTCACGTGACCAGACTTCCGGGTTGCAGTGGCCGCTCGGAAATGAAGTTGGCATGTTCGCCGGCAGCGTCAATCACAATCGCACTACTCTACGAGCACTTGCATTGATAATGGATTGCCACACATACTGCTAGAACTGAAAGTATTATTTTTTTTTGTACCACTACGGCACAGGTTTCCAATCTCTGAGTGCTTCTAGTTTATTCTTGCAATAGTACTAGAAATGGTCTGTTTTTCAGCATTCTTTTGACAAGCTTAAAAGACTTGGATTGCTGCCAGTCATATGCACACTGGGCACATGCTACACCTAGTGACCTGAACAGCGTTCCCTTTCTGTTAGAATTTAATCTCTACACTAGCACGCAGCGTGACTCCGGCTGGAGCCATGCAAGCAATAGCCCTGTGCTTCTCAGATCACATCAAAATATCAACACTCATACAAGAGTGCACGCACACACAAGAATACACACTCAAACATGCACACACAAGCAACCCTGGTGCATTTCATCCAGGCAAAATGTCATTCGGCAATTACATAATTCAATGGACAATCTGCAGGAGAACACAGGTGAGGGAGATTTTAGCCTGGCAAGCTAGACCCAATGCATCATCCACGAATTGCACATCGCTAGACGCTGAATCTAGCAATGTGCAATTCGTGGACGATGCATTGGGTCTGGCTTGCCAGGCTAGGGAGAGTTAGGAAGTAGCAAAAAAAGGAAGGAGTGAGAGAGCCAGAGAGATCATACAAACATTCCTGTTGATACGCACAACTATAACAAATGAGCACGCCGTTACATAGACACATTGGGTACATTGGGTCTGGGCAAATCAGGCAGACGTCGCCCATATACATGCTGACCAATCCAATTATTAGAATCAAGGCGTGGGCAGAGTTTGGTATTGGCAACACGAGAAATGGGCGGAGTTTGGTATGGACGACGTTAGACGTGGACGGAGTTTGGTGGTCACACCTCCACGCTGCTTGGCCCACTTACTGCGCTGTGACTGGATAACACAATTTGATTTACACGTCTCTCGACCCTGGTTTTACCAGACCCAATGGTCGTTCTAATTGCATGCGATGCGTGGGCGATTCGTTGGTTCTGGCTCACCAGGCTAGCAGCTAGCATACACATGCAGGCTATGAATGATGTGCCTGACCGGCAGATATGGGCAGAGTAGCCATAAAAATTACTCAAGTAAAAGTATTGTCAGGAAAATATTACTCAAGTAGGAGTAAAAAGTAGTCATCCAAATAGTTACTCAAGTAAAAGTAATTCCACAAAAAAGTTACTTAAGTAGCGAAAGTACTGAGTAGCTTTCAGTTCAAAAAATGAATGAAAAAATGATCGCCTAAGAGAGAGAGAGCCCGAGAGAGAGACAGAGACCGAGTGGGAGAGAGAGAGAGTGAGAGACACCAAGAGAGAGAGAGCGAGCGAGAGAGAAAGCGCCCGAGAGAGAGATATGACATCAACGTATGTCCCAACAGTTTCCAACAGGTGTCGCTAAAGGCAGAGTTAATGTACCGAGTACTTTTTACTGACATCTCAGTAAAAAGTAGGTTTTTTCACCTCAAATTTACTTGAGTAAAGTAGAAAGTAACTCCTGAAAAATGTACTCCAAAAGTAAAAAAGTACACCAAAAAATTGTAAATTACAATTGGATATTTGGATCTATTTAAATATATTTAACACAATTCATGTAATTATATATTTATCATTAAATTGCATGGTCAAGAGTGAAGTCTCCGTACTTCATTCACACAATTTTAGATTAAAATATATTTATTTTGAGTGAGTTATTTATTCTTGGTGTGTTTTTTCATGTCTTCAAAAATCGGAATTGTGCGGGGGTGCAGTGGCAGAGTGGTTATAGCGCGCAGCCCCCAGACCATAGGTCGAGCAGTGCCGTGGGTTCTAATCCCCTCTCCGGCTTTTCTGCTGCATCTCCCCGACTCTTCATCCCAGTTTCCCAGCAATCCTATCACTATCTCTCTTTTTAAAAAATGAAAACTAAAAATAAATAAATAAATAAATGTGACATCGAGGTGTCAGAGATAAAAACTTTTGGGGACTTTTAGCATTGATTGATGTTTTAGTATTGATTGTTGATGATGTTTTAATTTATAATGTCATCTCGGTAGCGCCTCCTGTGGACAGGTGTTGAAAATTAGCACTTGTGCTATAAACACTGATGCAGTGCATATGGTCTGTCCAATGTGTCTTGTAATGTCCATACCAAATAAATAAAAACCTAACCTAACCTAAACCTGGATTTTATTTTGAAACAGCTCTGGGGGAAACGGAGCCCGAGTCTCGGCATGTCTCGTTAAGATGGAGGCTTCCGCGGCGCGTGGCGGTGAAACAGGTGTCAAGCTCAGACCAGCCACCAACCTCGCAGATGGCAGCATAATTAGCATTGATTCTGGCAGCCTCGGTGCCGTGGCCGAGGGTCTAGATGGCCGTGACGACTAACTAACCTCCCCACCCCTTGATGGGCTACCTCTGGGACGGATCGAAGCTCATTCTGCCGCCGCCGTGTCGCGCACCACTAAAGGCCTGCTTAGTACGCCCGCCGCTCACATCACATAATACTAAGCATTCCTGCACAGCAACCAGCAGGCGCTGTATGGGTGTGTGGGCCAGAGGTGGCTCGGTCCGAGGTCGGGCAACATGTCTGCCCAAATTGGGAAAAGCGATGTGTCTCTAGTGATGCACTTGTGTCAGTACACTGAAATATAGTGCACTATATTTCAGTGTAGGGTGACCAGATGGGGTTGACTGAAATTTGGGACGGTGCGCACATGCACATGCACGGGTGGGTATACTATAGCATAATATAAAAGTGCATTTTCCAAGTTTGTCACATCTAGTCCTTTGCTAGTCTATATTACATGTAATTAGATGTGATTACAGATGCTACAAATGTAAACATTGCAACGTAAGAAGTCGAAAAATAACGTACTCCTGATCTGCCAGGTCGCTATTGTCATTTGTCAGTGAAAGTGAAAATGTGCGCCGGTCATCGTTCGCGCTTACGTACGCTTAGTATTGTCTCTAAATGACGAGTTCAGCGCACCCATAACGGATGGCTGACATTTTGTCCCGCCCTTCTGAAACGCACTTCCGGTGTCTGAATTGCCTATATAAAGTCATCGTAGTGGACCTAGTTGGCTCACACAAAACTCACACCAGTTCAAAAACCGACCTCTAGATGTCGCTCTGTGACCAGTTACACATCACCCCCCCTTGCTTCATTGATGAAATACTAAAGATCCTTTTTAAATAACGCGGTAGATGTGTGCTTCCCACCGAATACACATGTTGAAAAATAAATGGAACCGGAAGTGACGTTCAGGTCGAGACCTAGACGTTCAGCCTTACTGGAAATACCCGCGGAACTCGTCTATTGAACACATCTTTTTTGCACTTTCCAGAAATGACAGGGTGACACTTTGGCACATTGCACTCCCGACTTTGGCGTGGCACCACTAAGTAGGACTACAAATAGAACTACACGGCAACACGGTGGCGCATATGCTGTGAGTGTGCGCTTGTGAACGATGTCAACATCATTCTATTTCCGCTACCGAGGCTACTTTTAATGATAGTTTATTAATAGTGACATTTAAAATATGTATTTGTAGAGAATTGTATTTTTTTTTATTGGGATGTCAAGCAAAAAAAAATTACAATCAGCCACCACCAGGGTGGAAATCGTGCTAAAATGTATTTTTAAATGAACTCAACATCCTTCCAAAGTACCGTACTATGTTCTATCATTGAAGTGTGTGTGGCTATCAGGGGACAGATACAGCAAGGCTGGCCATTTGGACGTGTGTGTTTGTGGTTTGTGTGTGTGTTAGTGCATGTGTGTGACCAAAGAGTTGCATGTCAATGATTCACCTCCTCCCCCTCATCCGACAATCCTCAAAAACACACAAACAAACAAACAAACATGCATACACAACACATGCCCACACACACACACGCACACACACACACACACACACACTCTGCCATTAAGGACAAACCGCAAGCAAATGAGGCCAATTCCTCTTCCACTGGCGTGGTCGGATATGCCAATAACGGCTGATTTATACTTCAGCACACACCCGAGTCACTCACTTCACAGTCCACTGGTAAAAGTGTGTCACGGCCTCAGACGGATGCATCGAGCCGCAATACACTACTCCACCCACTAGATGTCACCGTGGTTTATCAGCAACGGAGACGTGAGCCGTGTCTCAAAGGAACAGTGGCTGTGTCCGAAATTGCCCCCTAACCCCCATATAGGGCACTATATGGGGCGCACGCCATTTTGTAGGGGTGTCCGAATTCTCCATGTGCCCTAGATACATGGAGTACACTCTCTGTGTGTACCCTACTCTGTAGGGTACACTCCGTCTAGTGTACCCTAGACGGAGAAATATAACCCATAATGCATCGCGAGACGCATGACACTAATTAAAACGTAGAAGAAGACAACGTGCGCGCTCCAAAACAAAAACAAATAATTATAAATGTGAGTACAATTCATTTTCTGTGATAAAGTATACATTTATTATTTTAAAAAGCATGCGAACGCTACGGCCAATGCCGACAGGCAATGACGTCACTATGCGACAGCGGTGACGTAAGTTAACAGTGCCGATTCTAGTGTCCGAAATCTCGTCGCTGAGATTGAGTGGACTATATAGTCAGTGCCCTATCTAGGGGTTAGGGGTTAGGGAGAGATTTCGGACACAGCCAGTGAAATATAGAATAAGACGTTTTTTTTCACCCGTTTCCGGTTTACTTCCTTAACTACGCTCACAAATATGCTCACCACTTCCGTTGCCATTCATTTTGCCGAGTCTAATCGGCGGGAGCACACACCTACCGCATTATTTCAAAAGGGTGACGATGACTTACGTTGTGCTATTCCACACTCAAATGCTCTTGTGCGGATCCATGCCCCACAAATGCATGATTGAATAATCTGCGCAACCCGTTCCATTCAGTCATTCAAGTTGGAATTACCAGTGAAGCAGCCATCCGATTGTTCCAGAAGAACATGTGACAACATCGGTGAGTAACTTCAAGTGGGATTTTTCCTGTAATTCATCAATACTTATGTAAAGTGGGGAGCGAAGTGGGGTGGATGATTCATCGACTTTCGTCCACTACGATCCCTTTACACCGGGAAATATACAGACACAGGAATGGCGGTACACCCAGCGGGACAAATGTCAAATTTACAACAAAAAAAATTACACTGTGACTCTTCGGCACGTTGCGTTACCAGCGTTATAGGCCACCATTGGGAAGGACTACAAATAGAACACGTTAGCAAATATGATGCGAGCGTGTGCTCTTCCTTTTTTGGCAATGCATTGTGGACATTTCCGCTACATAGGCAGCATGGCAGCCGTTTCGTGTCCATCAGTCGCGTTCTGGGTTTGCAGATGTTTTCTTCATCCCGTGCACTGGAATCTAACCAACAACTCTGGAC
>OMKY01003271.1:2402-21235 GCA_900302395.1 Bregmaceros cantori
CACACAAATGTGATATTCATTCATAATAACTGAAAATATCAATATTAAAAGTTTGTGTCAGAGGAAGTAACTTAATCTTTGTACTTTTTTTGGTACAAAGATTAAGTTCTCGCTGTGAGAATTTGGGGTATTTTTTTTAAGGAAAAATGATCCAACCGATTAATCGACTAATCGTTTCAATAATCGCCAACTAATCGACTATTAAAATAATTGTTAGTTGCAGCCCTAGTCATCACATTCCTCTCACATTAGTTGCACAGGATATACACAAAGAGAAAGATCTAAAGCCTGGTACACAAATGGATGGATGTGTTTATCTTTGAACAGATTATCTGATCTAGGCCCACACATGTTAGAACAACCTGGGCTGAACAGCTTTGAACCTCTTTGTTGTGTGCTCTATTCAGACAACCCCAAGACAAGACAACGTACTGCATACTTCAGCATACTTCTAGTTCTAAAATGGAAATGTTAGCAATAAGTGGAGATTGATTGATTACTTTATTCATCCCCAATTTCATTGCCATCGCGCAACAACAAGACAATTCAACACATCACCAACAATACAACACAGCAACAGGACAGTTAGTCACACAAATGTCCAGCATATCCAGAGAGGCGTCTATCGAGAACACCGTCCATTGAGAAGTCTGATCACCGTGGGGACGAAAGATCTCCTGAACCTCTCAGTAGAGGACACAGGAACAAGAAATCTGTTGCTTTGAGAACTTCTCAGGTTCTCAAAGATGGAGAACAACGGGTGGTCAAAGTCATTCAGTATGCACTTCAATTTCTTTTGCATTTTGCCCTATGTTACTGATTCAAGCGTGTCAGGAGGCAGGCCTAACACTGATCCAGCTCTTTTGATCAGCTTGTTAATTTTATTTCTCTCGGCTGCTCCCAAGCTACACCCCCAGCAGACTACGGAAAAGAAAAGTACACGGATTGATTGAGATGATCAAAATAATCGTTGATTACAGCCCTAATATGGATTATGACAAGTGGGACATAGCAAGAATACGAGACGGGTGCTAAGGTTGGACAACATCTGAATGAAAAACTAAGGAGAGGAGCCCATGCGGGCCAGATGGGAGCAGGTCCCAGCTGCTGGCTTTGTGAGGCTCTCAAAGGTTTTTTTTTTTTATTGCTTGACTAGACATAGACACAATACCACCAAACGTATTCCCTTCACGTAGCAGGCCGATTAACCCTTTCCACAACCGTACATGCAATCAACACTGTTGTATGAAGGTCCACCAAGGATCAGAATCCGTTTTTGTGCCCTTGTCTATTTACACATTTTCAGAGAATTATCATAACTGTTTTGGAACTGCCGCTCTGTCCACTGTACCAGATCCATCGTGATAACTTTTAAAGGGATAGATTTGTCCCAGATTTGGTGCGTTAATGCACTAGGGTGGGTTCCTGATCTGATGAGATTTTGGAAGCCAACACTTTCAAGGTGGCTGAATTCAACATGTCCAAATTTTAGTTTGAACCATGGATTTGTCCCTGAATAACCTTTGGCACTACATAGAATTGGAGAAAGTTCTCTACAACTGCCCCAAAAGGGTGTAGGTAAAAGTCATTCACTCCTTGATACTATTTTTTGATTTAGTATCTTTGTTAGTGTTGTTTTGGGGCTTAATGGTGTTTACTATACAAGTGGTGGGGCCATGACACTGCAAATGGAGATTAGCTTGGGCTTTATTAAATAAATTAATTGATACAAAAATGTTTGTTTGTAAGTTATATCTTTTTATCCTTCTGAGCCATTTTCCATTTTATTGACAGAATTTGTTTTCGAAAATGGGACAAGAGGGATCATGGAAATACATCGCAGAAATGTTGGTGAGGGGTCACAGGTCTAAACCATGAAACAAATAAATGTTGGTTGATTTTTAATCGCCAAATTAGTTGGCAACTAATTCAATAATCTATTTTCATCTGTTAATCTCTACTCGATAATAAAGATTGACACAGTTCCTGGCGCATCATGGCAAACGCCCAACGCGGCATGTGTACGTAGCCACATGTGCGCTGGCACGCGGCAAGTGACAAGCAATATAATCTGGCGTACGGAGCACAGAGCACAATCCAATGGACGCGTCAACTATGGCTTCGTCAAGCGTTAACAGCGGTGTGTGTGCGCCTGTGTGTGCGCCTGTGTGTGCGCGCGCGTGCTGTTGTGTTGCCCTGACAACGGTTGCTTGGGCAAACCTGCTACGTAGCGTCTGCGTGGCGCTGTGTCGGGAGAAACAATCCCCTCTGTGTGGGCAGCAGCCATACCCTCAGACTCAAACCAGGCGGCGTTAAACATTGATGGACATGGACATTTTTAAAATAGTTTATTAACGTGGAAATTACTGGGACATACGTGGACACATGTGTGCCAGCCATTGAAGGCATGTTCAGCAGTATTAAAGGTGTACTATGCAAGTTCTGGTGAAATATGAATTTATTTTAAAGATGGTATTGAGTGGAAATAGGTTTACAACATTTACACAGGACATTGGGTGGGCATTTCACCCACAGTGAGTTCTACTTGTGATATTGATGGTCAGCGAGGATTGTGGTGATGATGTCATGGAGGTCGGTAATGGGGTCAGACAAGGTTTGTTGTGTTACAAGTGTCATGGTGTTTATCCGTGTTTATCCTTGGGGTGTCAACAGCTGTGGCGGACGTGGAGGTTAAGAGCCAGGGCCTTTACATCGGTGGGGCCTTGGTTTCTTGATCTCTCTCTGGCTCTAGTCGCAAAGCTTGTCGCTTTTGCTGGATGCCCCAGGGAAAATGTTAAAATATATCAAATGGCGGCATTTCGGCCACACAAGGCAACTTTTGCTTTCAAACAAATTTGAAAGGATTGTTTTGGTTAAATAAAAATAGCAATTAGTTTCCAATCAACTACAACAATCCTGTAGATTAGCATCACCGTGTCACCATGCACGCGTGTCCCTCCTCCCTCGCGCACCACGGGTTCGCTTACAGGAATATCGGGTGTTGCTTTGTATGCAGAGGCCGCAACATTATTGTGATATTAAGAGTAGCAGTGCTAAAGGCTAATAATTTTGGTTGGCTATTTGACCGTTGTTAGTTTGGTGGCTCAGTGTATGCATGGCTCGTTCGTTGTTCATTACAAGAGTGAGGAAAAAAGGAGACGGTGATAAAAAAGGAATGCAAACATGACGATTTGCACGGAAACAAGTGCCCGTTATTGTTTGAGTTCTCCACATTTATTAAGGTCGATGCGCAGTTGAACTCTCCAAATTCTAGTTTTCTTGCTTTGCCTGCAACCTGCTTTGCGGCGTCAAAGCTGTTTACATACCTTTTTACGTGGTGGGGGCAGGGTCGGGACTGTGGAGATGTCTTTGTGCAAGGGAAAAGTTGGTCAGACTTAAAGTTGGACACATGTTTGTGTGTGTGTCCCCCCCACCCACCAATTTTACTGGGTTGTAAAATACCCTACAAAGAAGTGTTCTGTAAGTTGACAAGTCATGTTTTATTTTCATATTTTCATCTTGAAACTATATTGTCTGTGTAAGCATGTAGGTAGGTATGTATGTATGTATGTATGTATGTATGTATAATCTCTCTGTTGCAACTCTAATATATATTTTACATTTGTGTTGACCAAAGGTAAATACCTTTTCTCTGTATCCATGACCTGACGACAAATTCATTTCCAGATGTTACTCGCTGTCTGTCCACTTTTGAAATTCCAAATTCAAACTTTTGGCAGCTATCATATGGTCAATGAAAACCTTGAAAAGTCATTCCGTTCTCACATTCTGTTTGGTGCTTTCAGCTGCTCAACCTTCTCTCTTTGTGCCCTACAGAGTGCCCACATCTCCATGATGGACGCCCTGATGATGGCCTACACCGTGGAGATGATGAGCATAGAGAAAGTGGTGGCCTCGGTCAAGCGGTTCTCTACCTTCAGTGCCTCCAAGGAGTTGCCCTTTGACCTTGAAGACGCCATGTTGTTCTGGATTAACAAGGTCACTGATTGCCTTTACTGTCTTTGTGTGTGTCTTTTCACTGAAAATAAAAAAAAAAAAAGATATTTTCTCTTTTTTTTCGGTCATTTTTCGGCAAATGCGATTTTCTCATTTTTCTGACAGCGTTGGAGTGGAAAGGGGATGAGGGCAGGGACAAGCAGGTGTGCAGTATTTGGCTGCTTTCATAGCAAATTCTAGAGAATGAATGGATGAATGAATTATATCATGAAAATGTTTATTTCGCCCGCATTTATTTCAGACCATCTCCAGTGTTGCCTGCTGCCAGCGTTTAAAAGGTCTGGTGTTTGTATGCCGTGTAGACCTTTTCCCATCTATTGACATTGTCATCTGTGCTGTTTGACTTGTCTGTATTAGCAATGACACCCCGTCTGTAAGAGGTTGTTTTGAAAATGGAATAGTTTATGTCTTTGCTTGTCGACTAGGGGTGTAAAAATGTGTTAATAGGGCTAACCGATTTATGAATTCAGACTGAATTGAATTGACAGTTGATCTCTAAGGAATTAAGTCACAACTGGCTGATGCTAACTCTCCACCCCCTGTTTTTGAACCACACAAATTATTATTCTGATGAAGTCTTATACATTTTTTTTTTAGAACAACTATAATTGACTACATTTTGAGTCGAGATTAATCTTGTCAATTGCTCTTTGACAATATTTTGGGTATTGTCAACCCATCGACTATCACTTCAACGAACTGCAACTACCAAACTATTGAACAAATTATTTAAACTCTTTTGAGAAGAAATTTCTGCTGAACTGTTGAGCTGGCAACAAGCTAACAAATATTTCCCTACAGCTAACAAAGTGTATGTGTTTGCGTCTGTGTGTGCGTGTGCGTGTAGGTCAATAGCAGGATGCGAGAGCAGTCGGAACGGGAACATAAGGTCAAGCCCCATCCACTGGAGTCGCCGAGTCACCAGAAGGTAACATCAAACAGACACTGAACTTTCACACGTCTACCATCACAACCCTTGGAAGACGTGTGTATGTGGGGGTAGGTCCTCCCCTTTTCCCGCTAGTGACCTCTTGGTGTCTACTCTTTAGCTGCTACTCTGACCTGTTAACCTGTCTGTGCCCTAACCCTCATCCTAACCCCTCGTCTCCTTCTCCCGCTTCTGTCCCTTGCTGTCCGGATAGTCTCCTTCCAAGTGGTACTGGAAACTGGTCCCCGTAAGTTGAATGGCAGATCCTCCTCCCACACCCTGCTGTGATACGCTATACTAGTTAGGCTTGGGAACTATTGATATTTCTGTGATAACTGAGATTACTTCTGGCCTCATTCCTAAGGATTCATTATATGCCCGAAATGCAGAGCGTAGGGGATGTAATGCTTTTTCGTTTGTAATGCGTAAGATCCTTCGTGTTAGCGCAATAACTGTTGAACGCATGGATTCGTCATGGATTTTCCCCAAATTGTTGTTTGGTTCAAGATGAAGTATATAAATTTCATATAAAGCATAAAATCTAAAAGATAAATTAAAATCAAGATGGCTGACTTTGTCCTTGCACAAAACCTTAAATGCCAACACTCTGGGAGGCACTCTGTATAAGGCCTGTGTTTCATCACAATTTGGATTCCTTTCAGTAGATTTTAGTGGCTCTACAATATTTCTGGGTTTCATTGATGCTTCTATCACGTTTCAGGGATATCCCTTTAGCAGTCAGCAGGCAACGGCTGCCTACTTCTAGTTTATACTATTCACTCAAGTTCTCGTAAACACACTTTTTCCTAAAAAGTAGAGAACACATTCTTCTCATATTATACTTGTAACAAACATTTGAAATATATTCAAACGTCAGTTGAAATATATTGGAAAATGATTGGCATAGCTCATTTCAGTGTCATTACATTACACATACATACAAAAACACTGTGGTGGTGGCTGGGAAATTGTAGAACTCTCACACCCTTGTCTGAAACTGAACACAAACATTTTGCTGATCTGCTGCTGATATTCCAGACATAACAATACTTGGAGATATCACAAGATTAAACAGTATCAATAGTTCGCCCAAGCCTAACTCCAGTATTAGATGCTGAAGAGTTCTACACGCAAATCATTGCTGACACTTGCTGCCTAAGCCCCCACTTCCTACGCCCTCCCATTCATGCCTATCATCACTACACCGGAATCACTGATCGATGGCGGCGATACTGCAAAATGAAAAACTGAGATTGTTTAGCCCAAACGCTGTGCATGGAGAAGGGAGCCCGGTCCCAATATGCCGACTCTCATCAATGGCTCGGAGGATATCTATATCCCTGAAACGCGGAGCGTAGGGGATGTAATTTTTTTGCATGCGATACATTTTGAACGGATGGGTTTGTCCCAGGTTCAGTGCGTTAACTGTTGATGCTCTAAGGTAGGTTCATGAACTGATGATATTTTTGCCGAAAATGGCTGAATTGAAGATGTCCAAATCTTTGTTTGGTCCTTAACTTTTTGACCGGGTGGTTGGATTTGCTCCAAATTTCAATAGTAGTTTGGATTTCAGATAAAGTGTATATACATCTTTCAAGATGGCTGACGGTTTTCCTTGCACAAAATCGTGTATGCCACACCATTAAGACGTCACAGTTCATAGAGAAGAAATCTCTGCAGTTTAAGTCCCCCTGCCCCCTCCCACACACACACACACACACACACACACACAGTCACACGGACACACGCAAACAATCACGCTCCCATGCAAACAACCTGTAAGCTCCTCCAAGATGCACCACAGTTCTAATGTTTTAATTTTTCCTTTTTCAGACAATATTCA
Organism: Bregmaceros cantori; assembly: GCA_900302395.1. Classification (NCBI taxonomy): domain Eukaryota; kingdom Metazoa; phylum Chordata; class Actinopteri; order Gadiformes; family Bregmacerotidae; genus Bregmaceros; species Bregmaceros cantori. The sequence continues at coordinate 9,191 of OMKY01003271.1, forward strand.
TAGACTGTTATTATGCCATTTGATATTTACTCACTTGGAGAAGACAACCTGTTCCATAATGGAACATTTTTGGTGAGAAACCAGAAATTAAGGAATACGCAAAATAAAGCTGAGATACAGGTATTAATTTTAAAAAAAAAAAATCATAATTTTTATTTTTCATTATCGTTCGGCCAAAAATAATATCGGGCCATAATTGGGGCAAAATCTCAATTTCGTTTTAGAATTTGCTTAATTGTGCAGCCTTAATGCATACTGCGTAGCATAGTTATATCCTACGAATATTGTCTAAAAATGGGAATTGTCCTCTAAACCTTGCCTTTTTTCATACCCTGCCTCTTGTATATGTGTTTCTGTGTGTGAATGTTCAATGCATCGCTAATAGAACTTGAAGGTGCTTTGTTCATCTTGCTATCCATCCTGCCGTCTTTGTCATGCTGGCTTCTTTACTGAGATGCTTGCTTATGAGTAGTGGTCCATGGATCGGCCAAAGTGGAGCTGTATTGGTATCTGCCAATATATATTACTATACCCTCTAAAACGAAGCCATTTCTAGCCTGAGGTGTACCCAGACCAGACATGGTCCCTCCAGGATGATCAGGGAACATTGGCTCTACTCCGAGCCCCTCGCAGAGAACTTTTTTTTTTTTCCAAGTTATTTTTCCGGCGTCAGCACGTTTTTCCATCTTTATTGGATAGGATTAGTCGGAAACTGGGTAGAATAGATCGGGCGTAGACATTGCAGACAAGTCGACGAGCATAGTCAAACTCGCGACACTGCGGACACTGAGGTAGACACAGCGCCACTAACATGAATGGGGTAGCGTTAGGTGCGGTGTCCATAACCACTCGGCCAGTGCGGACCCCAGTCTCATCCTATCTCTAAGGGAGTACTCAAGAACCCTGCAGAGTTCATGACCATATGTGGGGGTTGGAGTAGAAGATCGACGGCTAAGTGGCTCAGCTCTCTCTCTCCACCATAACTGATCCGTGTAGGTTCCGCCTTTCTGTGGACGCTGCACCAATCCTTCGGTCGATCTTTTGCTCCATTGTTCCCACACTTGTGAACAAAACCCAAAGGTACTTGAACTTCTCCACTTGGCAGGACTTCTTCCCTGACTCGGAGATGGCTCTTTCCCCTTACCTTTCTGAGAAGCTTAGCCTCCGATGTGGAGGTTTTGATCGGCAAATTATATATGACACCACATGGTGAAATCTGGTCACTCAACAAAGTATAATCTCGGGAGTGCCCCCAACAAGACTTACCCGAGGGACCCCACACCCACACACAAATCACACATACTTGCGTTGTGTGACAGGCACTGCAAATTAACTTTCAGTTATTTTTTCAATGCAAGCGCCATGTTCTTTTTTATTGACAGTGTTGGTGTGATGGGGGGGAGGTGAGAATGGGGACTAGAGGACATACAATATATGACCGTGAGGGGAAGCGATCTCACGGCGCACCGTGTGCTGTGAACACACAACAAGATGCACAAGACTGACTGGGGCTGGATGCGTGCCGGGCTCTAACCCACTGTGCCACAGAGCCAGCCTCAGAACATTCAATGTTGAAATACTGCATAGTGTTTTTTCTTTTCCTACATTTCGATAGACTATGGATCATTGAATTAATTATCTTGCTTTTTACACATTACAGTGCACTGGTGTTTGTTGGCCCTTCTGCCCCCTGTTCTCATGGTCCGCAATGTAGGGTTATGGGTCGTTTAGTCACAGTAGGGTTACAGGTTACCCCTAACCCCTAGTTACTGGACACTAATGTGAGTAAACTAGCTGGTAGTTACCCCATCAACCCCTATCAAGCCTACCCAATTTCAAAAAACACTCATGCAGCATATGTCTCCTTAGACTGATAACTCCATGTAACGTGAAACTCCTATTTGGGTAATTGTAGGTTACAGTGCCATTTGTTAAGTATTGAGTGTATATTGCTTGCAATTGCAACATGACAAACTGAAGCTGATTATTATCTATAGCTGAGTTTTGTCCATCATGAATTCGGCCATTTTGTAAGTCTTGACCTTCAAAATCTGCTTAGTTCATAAACCTACTCTAGAGAATTAACACACTGAATCTGGCACACGCAAAACCATTACATTCTCGAGGCTCCGCGTCTGGAGATATAATTACTGGAAGTGTTTTGTAGAAAAGTGAATAACTTCCAGTGCTGCTAACCTTTCCCCTCACCTCCGTCCTAATGGCCAGGTGCGATACCGCAGGGAGCACGCATCAAGCCGGCAGCTGCCGTGCTTCCCAGTCATGGACGATCTGATGAAGGACGTGTGCGACGGCGCCGCCCTGCTGGCTGTAATACACTACTACTGTCCTGAGGCCATCAAGCTAGAGGGTACGTACAAGCACCCTAAGCATGCATAGAGAGAGGGAGAGATTGAGAGAGATTGAGAGATTGTGAGAGAGAATGAGAGAGATTGAGAGAGAGATTGTGAGAGAGATTGAGAGATTGTGAGAGAGATTGTGAGATTGTGAGAGAGATTGTGAGAGAGATTGAGAGATTGTGAGAGAGATTGAGAGATTGTGAGAGGGATTGAGAGATTGTGAGAGGGATTGCGAGATTGTGAGAGGGATTGCGAGATTGTGAGAGGGATTGAGAGATTGTGAGAGGGATTGAGAGTCTCTCTCTCTCTCTCTCTCCCAGTGTCTCTCTCTCTATCTATGTATATATGTATATATGTATATATGTATATATATATATATGCGCGCTCCTGTGGCTGTCTCGGCTCTACATCTCTGTGTCACACAGTCATTTCCGGTTGCATGTTGAATTTGATATCTCTGTGCGAGCCTATTTTGAACTCTCACACGTATGTCCACCAACATTTATAGATGTGTGGTGCAATGCATCCTATTTTTGGGAAGCCTGCTCTGTCCTTACATGCACACACAAACACAGACACGGGTCTAGGGAATTCTAGGTAATTCTCATACTTGGTACTTTAGTATAGGTACCATATTTTCCATGCTGTAACATAACATCTCCATATCTATCAAACATAAAAATCAGTGACAGGATATACAATAGAAATTCTATTAAGTCTGATGTTTGAATGTAACTGAAGTATTCTGTACAAGATCTTAACTAGGTTTAAGGGTTCCGCTATCATTCATTTTACAAGTTCCTTAATCGATCAATCATGTACTTTTTTGGGGGGATTTTCTTGGCACTAAGGAAAAAAGGTCAAGGGATCAGTCGACTAATTGTGTCAATAATCCGCAATCGATAGACTATTGAAATGCAATGATTTTATCGATTAACTGCCAATAGTTATTACATTATTTCACACTCTGACTATAATGTTCCTGCAATTGTTGATGCAGCCTGATTTTCCCCTTTTTATTTAATACAATTGTTTTTATTTTTTTTTTATTTTTCAATTGTTCATGTGTTATTGATTTATTTTAAGTTGCGTCTCTTGAAAAAAATGCACATTTTTAAAAATGTTGATTGGAAAATTGGAAAAAATATGTGAAACCTGTGGAATTGCATGTCTAAGACAGTATTTAAAGATATTAAGCCATTATTAAGTTTTGTTTTTCCATTTTATTGATGGAGATATTTGTGAAAATGGAGAGAACGAGCGAGATCGTCGGGGGAACACATCATAAAGGAATTGTCTGTGTGCCTGTACCTGCAGACATCAGCCTGAAGGAGGTGCCGTCCATAGCAGACAGCCTATACAACATCCACCTGCTGAGGGAGTTTGCCTCAGAGTATTTGAACCACAGCTTCTACTTGTCAACTGAAGATCTGCTGTACTCTCCTCTAGTGCTGAAGGTCAGGGGACTAAATACCCACACTGCACACTTCATCATTCCGGTAACATTTAGAACAAAACGAATGTTATTGATAATCGATAAGGATTTTAATCATCAAACTTGTTTGCAATAAGGATGATTGGTCCACACAAATCTGATATTAATTGTTAATTTTAATAGTAATTTTTTTTCACTGCGGATCCTTAAAAAGCCTTAAGAAATCTAAAAATGGGGCCTTGAAGTCAGAGAGAGAGAGAGGGAGAGCGAGAGAGCTAGCTCACACCGTTACATGTGCTGTGATCTAAGCCATAGCAACAAGGCTATGTGTCGTGCTGGCTTGACCACAAGGCCAGCCCCAGCAAGTAACTTCATTGTTTGTCGTTGCGGCTTATGTTATGCAAAAACAATCAACAAAGTGTAACATTTTATTAGGGCTCTTCAATGAGGTGTTTTTATTCCAAATTCCTTAAAAGCTCTGGGAGTGTTCAGGAATGCGTAGGTAGCCCGGAGGTAGCAACGTTTAGCTCATAAGTCATTCTGATGGTGTCCTGTGTTTCAGCACAATGTGATGGTGTTCATCGCGGAGCTATTCTGGTGGTTTGAAACGGTGCGGCCTCCGTTCGTCCAGCCCAAGCATCTGCATGACTTCAAAGATGGTGAGCTCCGATCGTACAACTTGTTCACCACGGAGGCCATGGGTAACCGCTATCGTCTGGAAACATGCAAGGGAAACTGACTCCGGTGTGGATTGGCAAGGATCTTGGCTTACAAGTCTGGACTCTACAGACTCTGAGATCAAAGTATTGGTGCAACGATTATAAAATTAATCAACAACAAATTTGAATAATCGTTAATCGCCATTGGATTGAATCATTTTTATTTCCCCCTAACAGAAGCCCCCATTTGTCCACACAAAGTTGATATCCACACAAAGTTGATATCAATTAATATATGAAAATATAAAATATTATATGATCCCCTCTAAATTGGTATGGATTGTTTCTTTTAGTAATTTGGAAATCCTTGATCCAGATTGTCTCTAAATTCTAATGGTTTGTTCCTTGGGCCAATAGCCACATGTAGTGAAAAAAAAAAAAAAATCATGAAAATCTGCCCATAACTTTGAGTAATTTTGTTCCCAGACAAACAAACATATTGTCTTAATGGGCCAGAAGGAACCCATTCCTCCTTGTCGGCAGTGTATACACATGTACCTAATAATGGTTTGGTAAATAAAAAAAAATCATATCAATACCAATATCCTAAATTCATGATATCATTTCATCACCAATATTCATATGCTGTACTTATGATTTTTTTTTTCATATTTCTCTCTCTCTCCAGCCCAATCTATGGCCCAGCCCAAGACCTCACGGCCCTCCGTCCCCATCTCCAACGCCACCAAGCGCAGCTTCCTTTCCAGCCCCGGCGAGTCCTCGGAAACCTGCAGCCGTTACTTCTTGCACCCAGAGGAGTCCGATGCCATGTCAGTGCTATAAACAGACGTTACCCATCAAGCAAGACAAAATGCTGTTATTTTATGCTAAAAACTAGGTGTGTAGTGATTTGGGACAGAAATTGGCTCAGTGCAGTGATGGCTCAGTTGAGCAGTCGTAATTAGACTCTAATTCGACACATTTATGGTGGCTGTGACTTATTTCGCAGGTACATGCAGCGTTGCAAGCTTGCCTCCCCTCACCAACATTTGCGCTCTTCATTCTCATTACACACTGTTAAGTTTAGACATAATTTGGACACAATGACTTGTGTTTTTGACTGTGTGTTTTGTGTTCTCCAGGAGGGGGAGTTCATCTTTCAGTCCATCCCATCCTCTCCTCCCTCTGAGACAGAGGCAGCAGAAACAGCAGGCAGATGATGCTGGAGGTACTGTGTGGTACTAACTGCAATATTCCATTCAAATGTGTGAAAATAGTGTCAGGGTTTTGGAGGATTCTGAGGCAAACCTAATGGCAATAATTTGTTCATGCAGTGCAAGCAAGTATTTCAGTCTGGGATTCGGTCATGTTTTTTGACACCAATTTAAGCACCGTCTCCAATTGATAGTTTCTCAGCACGACAACTAAACACTGATTGCTTGAAGGACTGAGTTTCATAGATCTAGTGTCTCAGCAATCTGTGTGGAACATTGGCAAACCAATGACTTGCATTCAGAAATTCCTGAATTTCTGAATGCTCTGAGGAAGCAGACGGCTTCCACGCAGGGACAATACCTCAAAATGGGAGGCCAGGGGGGTCCGCGTTGGCCGAGTGGTTATGGACACCGCACCTAACGCGACCCCATTCATGTTAGTGGCGCTGCGTCTACCGCAGTGTCCGCAGTGTCGCGAGCTCGACTACGCTTATCGACTTGTCTGCAATGTCTACCACGATCTCTTCAACCCAGTTTCCGACTAATCCTATCCAATAAAAAAGATGAAAAAAATAACGCAAAAAAAAAGATATAACCATTAACTCAGACACTGTCCATTATTAGCCGGGCAAGCCAGAACCAACGACTCGTCCACGCATCACACGATTAGAGTGATCGTTGGGTCTGGTAAAACCAGGGTCAATAAAATCATGTGATCCAGTCACAGTGCAGTAGGTGGGACAAGCGGCGTGGGGGCGCAACAACTAAACTCCGCCCACGTCTCGTATTCTCAAAGATGGCAAGTAATGAAGTACAAATACTCAAGTACTCTACTTAAGTAAAATGTTCAAGTATCTGTACTTTTAGAAGTACTTTTTTCTGTGATCACTTTTTACTTGTAGTGAGTACATTTTTAACAAAAATATCTGTACTTCTACTCCTTACTTTTACCGAAACAGGTTCGTTACTTTTTTGTTTTGTTTTGCATTGATGGGGTAGGATAACGTCTATGAGTCAGTGGGGGGCGCTGATGCACCGAGTACAGTCCCAGTTATTAAGTGGTTTTCATTTAGTCCCGAGATATAAACTAAATTAGGCTAGGTTGTTAGTAATTAATTCAAACAATAACATTGAGTATGTTTTTGAGTATGTTTCTGAGCCTGTAATTTTAACTCTACTATATTTGGATCAGTACTTTGTAGTCGTACTCGAGTTGTTTTTTAACTAATGTTTTTTACTCTTTTTACTCAAGTAAGAAATGTGGGTACTTTTGCCATCTCTGGACGCCGGTGAGCAAAACCGCTGGGGAGGTAGTTTGCTCAGCAGCGCCAAACAACACTTGCAAGGTGTGGACGCCGGCTCCTCGCTGGGCTCGGCTTTGTGACATGCCTGACACCTAGAACGTAAACATTCACTTCGTTACTTGCCATCTCTGATCATAACCCCTATTTTAACCTTCGTCTCCTACTCCTACATGTTACCAAACCCTAACAAAATGAGCGGACTGCACATTTTGACCCCCCCTCTCCCCCCCAAACCTGCTCGGTGTGGACGGGCTCTGAGTCTCTGGAGATGACCCCTGAGTGAGTGTCTCGGGTGGAGACCTCACAGCATGTTCAGTATGAGCCTCTGACACTCTTGGTGCCTCACTTCGCCAGGTGAGGGTGTCTGCTCTTCTGGTGCGTACACCTTAACATGTGTAGTATTTCTGGTGTACTGAGCACGCGCTGCTGGTCTGCATACTCTGCATACTCGCACTTGTTCTCAGCATCGGCGTCCCGCGCCTCAACGTCATTTGTTGGAGTGCTGACGTCTGGTAGCTTTGCCCTGGGCTTTTGGTTGAACAAGAGTTCAGCAGGGCTCCTCCCCGTGGCTCGATCTATAGATGGTGACGTACCTTTGAAGCTCTTTCTGCCAGTACAGCGTGTGCGATGCGAATCCTCTTCATGATGTAAGTGTTCTGCCTCTCGACCTCTCCATTCGCCTGGGCCCATTTCAGTGTTGTATGCCGTTCTCCTTAGAGTAATCCTGGAACTGCGATGACCAGAACTGTGGTTCACAGCCAGACCTGATAGAGATTTGGATTGAATGTCCAGTTGGTAGGGCACCTAATAGGTCCACAGTAGTGTCCTGCCGTGGCCCGTCCGGGAGGGCAGTGGGTCACAATGGCTCAGGTTCGTCAGGGCGTGCCTCTAATGTGCATCCATGACAGCCTTTCACATATTTTTCTGTTGCCTTTTACATCCCCGGCCACCACACTTTCCCCCTCAAATGCCGTGCCCTTCTCAATCCTGTTTTGATCGCTTCTCTCACCTCAGCCAGTTCTTCATCCAGCGCCGATACTCTCTCCACCTCTCTTGTGGTCAGTGCATTTGGTGTAGACTGCACGGCCACGAAGCGCACATACTCCTCCGCTTTTTGTGCCTTTCCCCAACAGACGTGACAGGGGATCTGCGATGTTGAACTTTCCTGCGATGTGTTCGACCCGAAAGTCGTCCACAAGCTGCACAGGCCAGACGACATCCTCCACGCACCGCACGCCACGCGCACCTGCTGCTCCTCTCCACAACGCGGTTCAGGATTGGTCATCCCCCTCCATAAAAGGAAGACGCTGCCCTGGGTCTGACGCGGCCGAATAAAATTCCCTTGGTAGGTACTTGACCAAGGTGAACCGTTATAGTACTACGCTCTCTCAATCCTGTGACGAGTACTGTGGTGTTACTTACCGTGTGTGCTGGTGGCGATTCAACTCTCCTCTGTGTTCACCATTGATCCAGAACGCTGAGCGGACCTCCTTTTCACTCTACCTCACCTGGTTCATCTCCTCGTCTCCGAAGTTGAGTATTGCAATCTACACATCCACAAACTCACCTGCTTCTCCATTGGGGACGTCCATTGCGCCACAGACATTCTTAGATAGACTTGTTCATATTAATCATAGTCAGACTCGTCTTGAGTATTTTGTATTTATATCCATTAAAGGAGTTTGCAACTCCACTCTCTCTTGTAAGTCTCTTGGGTCCCTACTAAGTTCTAGTTTTGAACCATAACAGTATTCCGCTGCCACTACCTGATGTTTTTTTTTATTATGTACCCAACGAGCACTGCGGATAGTTTCTCCACGGCGCCTGACTCTGTGCAGGCAATGGGAGTTAGTTTGTAAAAAGTCGCCTCCCAAGTTGTTTATCTTACACGTAAATCTGAGATTGCGGACGCAACTCAGACAGGATGCTCATCGTCTCCTAAATTTAATGCAGTTCCGCATTTCCATGGTGAACCTCTGCTTGGTGCAGGGTTTTTAACACGATGTTATCTTATCTTCACCTTACGCCCGCGGCATTTCGAATCTGACGCAGCTCGCGTAGCCTTTGTCGCTTCGGCCTTACAGGGGAAAGCTCTAGACTGGTTGACTGCTATTGTTTCTCGCAAACCTCGCATAATGGAGGATTACTCTCACTTTCGTTCCTCCATTACGGACGATTTGATGCGCGGCATGTTCTTTGCCGGGTTGTCCGATTGGGTTCAAGAAGGAATGGTAAACCAATATCCTGTGGACTTTGACGATCTGGTTATAATTGTGGTTCGGGTGGATAATCATACACCTCAGATTCCTTGCATTAAATCTGCACCTACAGAGAGTAACACGCCTACTCAACGTACCCCAACCGGGGTTGAACCCATGGAAAATCGGAAGAGCTTGGCGTCCTAAATCTAGAGACAATTGTGACTTTATACCTCAAGCTCACTGCATGTTTTGTGGCAAGAGGGGACACTGGTCCGAATGTTCAGAGATGTTAAACTGGAAGACCCACTAAAGCGAGAGATATTAGTTGGTCGTTCCTTTCAGTTGAGTTGCGCTGACGCGTCCTCGTTAAACCTCTCAGCAACTGTCATTCTCAACAACCGCAAATTACACGCACTCGTTCTCGGTAAAGATGGGTTAAATCGTCATGATCCTAACATTTATTTCCGTACTGGCGAGGTTCGTGTTTGGGGGGTAGATTGTCACGCTAACTGCTTGAGGGCTCTCTCTGGTTCCGCCGATTCCAAAGTGATAAAGAAGGAGACTCCTTCTTTATCACTTTATCAAGCAGTCATAGCAGATTATTTGCATCCAACCGATGGAAATCACGTTTATCTAAATTAGGGGGTCTGTAGATGGTTATACAGAGTATAAGGGGACTACTAAAAACAAAAGCATAATATTCAAAAGAAGCACATTTTTTTGGGGTGGGGATGCCTCAGAAGAAGAATGCAGTCTAGATCATTATCCATTATTTGAGAGAGAACGAACGTCCAGGAGAGCTAGCTTAATGTTACAACCAGACTTATCATGATTGGTGTTTTTGCCACCACCGACGGGACGTGTGGAGGTATAAAAGTCACCGTCAAGAAGTGATTCCGGTGAGCAGCGAACGGATCGCTGGTCACTGACACCCCCACTCTGAGACTCCCCCACAGGTAGTCATTCGGGTGCGACACTCCACACAGCAGCAGTGGCGAGTGCGAGCAGTGGCGAGCAGAGATGGGCAGTAACGCATTACATTTACTCAGTTACAACTTTTGGAGTACATTTTTCACAAGTTACTTTCTACTTCTACTCAAGTAAATTTGAGGTGAAAAAAAATACTTTTTACTGTCATGTCAGTAAAAAGTACTCGGTACATTAACTCTGCCTTTAGCGACACCTGTTGGGAAATGTTGGCACATATGTTGATGACATATCTCTCTCTCGGGCGCTTTCTCGCTCGCTCGCTCTCTCTCTGTTGGTGTCTCTCGCTCTCTCCCACTCGGTCTCTGTCTCGGGCTCTCTCTCTTGGGCGATCTTTTTTTTTTTCATTCATTTTTTGAATTCATTTTGTAAACTGAAAGTTACTCAGTACTTTCGCTACTTAAGTAACTTTTTTGTGGAATACTTTTTTACTTTTACTTGAGTAACTATTTGCATGACTACTTTTTACTCCTACTTGAGTAATATTTTGCTGAGGTTACAATACTTTTACTTGAGTAATTTTTATGGCTACGCTGCCCATATCTGGTGGCGAGTGAGAACTCTTCCCCAGGTCAGATCAACACAACATGGGTATATTATCCAGCAGGGTGAATGGGAAGACATGATGCTGCTATGAAAATAACATTCAGTATCACACAAGCGGAGTTAGCGACCAGTGTTGGGCGCGGGAGGAATATCATTACAACATGAGAAAAGAAATGCAGATTAAACAGTGCACCGCAATCACTAGAGGTATTCTAGTGATTGCGGTGCACCGCTTTTCTAGAGGTATTCATTGAGACACATTTATAAACACACTGGGCTGTGCTCGTTTTGGGAGACAACTATGATCTGCCTGGCTCTTCATTTTTTTCTTTTATTTACAATTAAGGCTCACGGTGTCCCGTGGACTAAACCACCTCCTTTGCAGCCTCACTACAAACTCATCACATACTTAGTCTTGAGCCTGTGTTCACTAGCCTGGTGAGCCAGAACCAACGCATCGTCAATCATCCATTTATGTTCACAGCACACACAGGGCGCTGATATCACTTCCCCTCACGGTCATATACTGCAGGTCCACTAGTCACTGCTCTCTCAGCCCCCGCTTCCCACTACTGTCAATTAAAACCAGGGCTTTGAACCAATATTTTTTCCCAAGCGTTTCGTTCTGAACAGAAACAGAATTATAACGTTTCCGGTGGAACTTCACCACGTCTGCTTGCCAGCCGAGGCATGGAGACGGACACGTGGTGTGTATGGTGGTTTCTCCCGGAACCAGGATCGACGAGGTAGTCCTCACGATGTCCGATCGCACTACATCAGGCGGCTGTTGAAGTGTGGGTTGAGACGGCTGTTGAGTCTGCTGCCAATGTAGACTTCCGAGTCTACGGTGGTGGCGAGTCTCTTCCGACTGCCGCCAGTCGCCTGTAGTTAGCCCCCCGAAGCGCCGAGAGTGGTCGCCAGGGTCACCAATGTAGAGGTTGGTGGAAAATAATTTTTCGAGAGACAGAATGGAAAGAGAATGAACATCACACTGTTGTCTGTCTTCTAGACAGAGAAAGGAGGGGGAGATGTTACATTGAGTCACAATGACCGCATATCCACATGTGTGTGAAATTTGTCGCAGAAATATAAACTCTACATGTCCATATTTCCCATGCAACTCATACCATGTCTAATCTAGCCAGTTATTGATTCACAGAGATGGCAAAAGTACCCAGATTTCTTACTTGAGTAAGAGTAAAATACATTTGTAAAAAAACAACTCGAGTAAGACTACAAAGTACTGATCCAAATAGCTACTCAAGTAAAGTAAAAAGTACAGGCTCAGAAATGTACTCAAAAAGTATTTTTGAAAGTAAAAAGTACAAGCTCTAAATTTACT
>OMKY01003300.1:0-11500 GCA_900302395.1 Bregmaceros cantori
CAGAGACCGCAGCCAAAGTAACTTGTGTGTGTGTGTCTGTGTGTGTGTGTGTGTGTGTGTATATATATGTATGAGGAAGGGGGCGTGTCCGAGGGCAAAAGACGAGGGTCAACCATAAATTCGCTGGGTGATGGGTAAATCGATTTCGCTGTATTTCTCATCGTCCGAACATATAAATCCGATTTCGATTTCAAATCGATTCATCGTGCAGGTCTAACGGGTACTTTCTCAACAATGGCACAGCCCAGAACAGACTTCCGGCGTATTCAACCCAAAACTCGTTCATCGCAATGGGATGACGTCACGCACGCTGCGTCTACTTTATCTACAGTCTATGGTCCTGACCAAATGCAGTGTGACGTGATGCGCGTGAATGCGTGTCTTTTCTCCCTTGCTAGTCTATCTCCCCGTTGCCGCTACAATGCTCCACATTTGTTTTGTATTCATAAAGGTTGGTGCGGTGTTGTTGCATTAAGGGGCTGAGCGGCAAGTGGCACAACGGTCTTTTGTCTTCTTCATATTGATTGTTTTTTTTTTCTTTTCTTCCTGCCCTTTAAAGCCATGGATTACCAGACTGTCCGTGCCACTGACCCTTATGTGGCCCATTTTACCCTGACTCGAACCAGCGTGACCTTATCCATCTGTTCTTTTTGCATTAGAATCACATCTTTCCTATTGTCAGCAGAGATGGCAAGTAACAAAGTACAAATACTTAAGTACTGTACTTGAGTAGAATTTTCAAGTAGCTGTTAGTCTTTTAGAAGTACTTTTTTTCTGTGAGTACTTTTTACTTCGCCTCAGTAGATTTTTAACAAAAAGATCAGTACTTCTACTCCTTACTTTTACCAGGGTAAAGGGTCGTTACTTCATTTTTTTTCCTGCAACAACATGGTCGTACTACATGTATAGCGTGAATGAGTCAGTAGGGGGCGGTACTGAGTAATGCACCGAGTACAGTAGCATTTGTTTTAACTTAGTCTCTGGGCGTGCCCCTTAAAAAAAGAATATCACCTGTAAAGTGTTAAGGCAAATTTAGGTTTTGTACTTTATACTTTCAAAAATACTATTGAGTACATTTTAGAGCATGTACTTGAGTACATTCAAAAATACTGAGTACATTCCTCAGCTTGTATTTTTTACTTTGCTTGAGTAGATATTTGGGTCAGTACTTAGTAGTCTTACTTGAGTTGTTTTTTTAACAAATGTATTTTACTCTTAGATATCTGGGTACTTTTGCCATCTCTGCTTGTCAATAATTGTCGCAGTCCCTCGCATGCTCGCTGCTGTGATGTCAAAGTAGTGTACAATTGTGTTTAACGCATTACATTTTCAGTATAAAAACAATGACCTGGAGATATACCATATTGCATTCTAATTTTAGAACATCACCTCTTCCAGCCTCCCCAGAGGATAACACACAGGCAGCTTTCACACACACGCACACACCTAGACACACTCTTATCTGTCACATCTGTACTTCCCATCATTAACGAGATGCAGTGCCACAGCACCCCGGCATCCTGGAAAAAGGATGTATACTGCAGGCTATATAGGTTTGTGCTGCCCTCTCCACTCTTTCCTTTCCATACTTTGCCTTTTTCAGATTCCTTTAGGCAATGGTCAAGAATGTAGACGATAACAGCGCAAATATTCTCACATCAATCTAAGTCAAGAATTAATTTGATTTGATTTGATGATCTTTATTTTGGACTTGAATTTGCAAACAAACCACACGAGGCATGAAAGATGTGTAATGTTCACAAAAATAAACTAGAAGCACTCAGAGATTGCAAACCTGCGCTGTAGTGGTACAAAAGATTTGTACTTTTAGTGCTAGCAGTATGTGTGGCAACCCATTATCAATGCAAGGGCTCATAGAGTAGCACGATTGTGATTGACGCCACCGGCAAACATGCTCAGCACAAGTCAACTACATTTCCCAGCGGTCAATGCGACCCGGAAGACTGGTCACGTGACCGCGCCCAGCGATTTATCTGTAAGTTGGTGATCAAGTATGATTATTTACTTACTTACTTATAGGCTACATAAACGCACCAAAATGTAATCAATTATTTCGTTTGTCATTTCCAACAACTGTCATCCAGATCCGTGCACAACTTTGTCACGTGACCAAAAACAACCTGCTTTGCGGCGCAGCCCCGACTAAATTTTGCAGAGTTGTTAGAAATGACAAACGGAAGAAGTGATTCATTTTTGGTGCATTTCTGTAGCCTATAAGAAACATAATCACACTTAATCACATAATCACACTTAATCACCAACTTACCGATAGATCACTAGGTACCGCGGTGGCCGCTGGGAAATTTATTTGGCTTTTGCTGAGCTGGTGCGTCAATCACAATTGGAAATGGGTGGCCACACATACTGCTAGCACTAAAAGTACTATTTGTTTGTATCACTACGGCGCAAGTTTGTAGTTTCTATTGCAATGAATGGTTTTGAGTTGAGTTTCTGCACTACAAAGAGTTTTCTGTAGTACAAAATACTTTTGCACACTATAAAACAAGAAGTGGGTGAGAAGTGTTAGACAAAAGAGTGAAAACGGCAGACACATTTGCATATTTTAGTCTAATATTCCAACACCATCTGCTTTATTTAATGCAGTGTTAAATTCATTAGCCGATCTTGTATTTTAATTTTGTGTGTTTGGCAGTCTGTTATTAAAAACATCACTAAGCTTTGATTCATCCAATTCAAATATAATGTGGCAGCTACTTGGAGCAAGTAATATTGCAGAGAGATGCTAATTTTTTCACCGATATTAATGTTTAGGATTAGTAGTGCACCGATAGTATTCCGATACCGATATATGTAGCAATATCGGCATGTATCGCAGGTCCAGTGATGCAGTAGCGATGCAGTAGAACATGCTTCCAGCATGTTCTACTGCAATAATCGCTAATCGACTATTGCAAAAAAAACGCTGCAGGGCAGCGAGCCAATAAATATCTGTAGAGTAAAGGCCCCTTCATATCTCATGTAAACTAGAGAGACGGATGGAGCGTTTCACACGTTCTCTCCGTCGATTACGGACGTAAATTGACACAGATCTGGGGACCTTATGATTAAGTGCGAACGGATGACACAGAGCAATACTACCGGAAAATCTGGGGGTCGCACTTAAGTATAAATAGCTGTTGTTGCACACGGTAACGTAAAAGACGCTTGGAGGTATAAAGGCGGCAACGCGTGGAACATACGGACAGGTTACGTACGTAATTGGCCACACGTAGAGTATGAATCGGCCTTTA
Source organism: Bregmaceros cantori (assembly GCA_900302395.1). Taxonomy (NCBI): domain Eukaryota; kingdom Metazoa; phylum Chordata; class Actinopteri; order Gadiformes; family Bregmacerotidae; genus Bregmaceros; species Bregmaceros cantori. Next base: position 3,273 of record OMKY01003300.1, read on the forward strand.
TGGGCACAAAGACACCACTTGTCATTAAATCACACCAGATTTAATGACAATAGAAATGACAATAAAAGCATCCTCCTCAACCAAGGGATGCACATGACAACAATAGTTGCCTGTCTATATAGACGGCCACATACATTATTCACACCCAATGGGAAATGGCTGTGAAGCCAGAGCTACATCCCAAAGCACAGACCAGTAATGTCAATCACCACTATCTAATAATAATAATAATAATAACCAGGGCTTGAAAACGAAATTATTTTTTTAAAGTTCCGTTCTGAACGGTGCAGACAGGTCTTTTTTAACGTTTTCGTTCTCTGAACTGTTCCGCCAGCTAAATATCGTTCCTGAACCGGTTCGGAACGCAAACATTCCGTTCGTTCTTAAAGTTCCTTATATTGTAAAATGTTACATTTTTAGATATAGTTAATACAAAATATATTTGGTGGACTTTCAAACTTGCAACTGTATTAACGTGAAAACCGGCTTTGAAACGCCATTACATTCGCTTCCTTGTCTGTCCACCAGATTGGGCCCCAGATGCATGGGGCTTGATGACTGACAGTGAAAGTTGGATGGATGCACAACCGGAAATGGTCTGCCAGACATAGGATATGTTAAAATATATATAGAACGAAAAAAAAAGTTTTTAACCGGTTTTGTGGTTTTCATAATGTTCTGTTTCTGTTCCGGAACAATTGAAGAAATCTTTTTGCGTTCCGTTTCCGCTCGTCATAAAAATCTGTAACTTAAATCTGTAAGCCTTTTCGGTTTTCGTTCCTTGAACCGGTTCGGAGCCTTGGTAATAACTATAGGAAGCAATCACCGAATCCCTGAAACTGGCTCAGGGCAAAAGCAATGGCTTGGTTGAAGCAGAATTGGTGCAATATAAATAAGTGACATCCTCTCAGCCTGCAGTCTCCAGCAGTCAGAATGGCATTGCTTTAATGAGCTCCTCTGGCTTGCTCCTTCAAATACCAGTCGCCGAGTAGGCCTTAAAGCATCCAGCTCGCTGGTCATATCTTATTCTGTACGGGGGAACAGCTTCTGAGCACAGGTTAAAACCAGTGCCGCTTCGCGGTGAGACACGTCTGACATGTTACCGAGGCTCGGCTCGGAGGAACAAATGCTTCGAGGTGCAGCCATCTGCAATGCTAATCAAGCGAGCCACTGAGACCACAGGATTCCTTCATTATCATAGCATCATATGCCTCCTCTCATCTTTCATTCTATCAGACCTAACAATCCATAACACATCATATGCTCAAAGAATGAAAATATGTTTGAGAGAGAGAATATATATATATATATATATATATATATATATATATATATATATAATTTTTTTAATGGAATCTTACGCCCATCGCCGTTCCCCTGCCTGGGGTTATTTATTCTTGCGTTACATTTTGCTGAGAGGAAATTCTCCCCACCTCAGCCTGAGAGATTACCCCTGCATATCGAGAAGATTCCTGCTACAGAGAACAGACCATACCCATAGAATCACCCACACACACACATACACATACACACACACACAAATGTACTTGTTCACCGACCAGGGAAATGTTTTCGCCCATTCAACATGAGAAAAAGACATATGAACTGACAAGGTTTAAAGAAACATCTGGGTGTTGGGGGCGGGGATTATTTACATAAATATTTGATTTCCTCATTGATGAACATTTCAAATGTTTTTTAGTATCTGTGTTGTTGTAGGGCTTAGCGGCGCTCAGTATCAAAGAGAGTGGGCGGCCATGACGCCATGATGCTGTGAACAATAAAGCGGATTAATTGATTTTGGTTAGAACTGCAACTCTGATATATTAGAGTTATTAGAGTTCTCAAATATATTATCTAATGACAATTCAACAAACATGTAACAAGGCATACATGTTATGATTCGTATAGCTAATGTGAATGATAGTAATAATAATAATGGACTCAGAAGAAAGCTTGGATGCCTATCCAGGCCATCCGTTTGATACAGCAAATCAAATGGCAAACACAAAACAATTGCAGCACACACTTGTGCAAAATGGTATAAATAAACAACAGTGTACAGGCAAGCAAGTCTCTGGACACAGGTAATGAAATAATGATTACATAAAGAGAGTCTTGTGGTGAGTACTCATCTCTGGTTGTTGGCTCATAATCGGCGGGCTCGATCCAGAGGTGGACAGGTCGATCCTGCAGTAGCAGATAGCTCCAGGTTACCCAAACGGCTAGCTGGCTAAAAGGCTAACTGGCTAGCAGGCGACGACACAGGAACACACACTAGCTATCTGAACACATGAACTTGTCTACCTAGTACTGACCTACGTAGAACTTGGATGCTCGGATGCCCCCTTATGAAGGGAGAGAGAGCCAATCATAGAGCCACTCCGGAGACGAGATCGATACGCGCCAGCTGCGCTGGTGCGGTCCGCGGACGAACCCGGCGCCTGGGTGCCGCCCGTGGACGAGCGGCTCATGACACAAACCACACGCGAACTGGGAGAAAAAATTAGCTTTGGAAGCTTGTAACGTGCCGCAGCATTTTATTTTTATAGTGGCATGTGTTGAGCGGTAGCAGCGAAACCGCACAGGCGCCGGAATTTAAGTTTCTCACTCTCCAGCTCGTAGACGGCACCTGTGGCTCGCAGCAGCAAGTGCCTTTGCCTTGTCAGTGAGAAGAGGGAATATGTGGAACAAGTAGTGAATATACAATGTTTTAATGAAATGAATTTGTGCGTAGATATAAACATTTTTCCTCTTCTGTCAAAAAGGGAGACGACCGTGCGCGCACAGACACACACACACTATGGCAGGCGAACGTTACGTACCGATTTCCTCTTCCCAGATTATATTCCCATCCCCACACTTATGACGTATGTTGTGCATGTAATCTCTTCCGTGGCACTCACTATTCGCCTGCCACACACACACACACACACACACGGAAGCGGGATTATTTCCCGTGACCGGCCGCTCGCCTCGCTGTTTGTGCAGCGGCTCTTCCTTCTCCTCCTGGCTCCCGAGGACCGGGCAATGATATGCTGCGTTCCATTTACTTTCCGAGTCGGTGCGTCCGAGGTAATGCAGTTATCAGATTGGTCAAGTAAAGCACGTTACTGCGTTTGACCAATTCAGTAAAAGCATTAAGTGCCGACTCGTAACGTTAAGGGAACGCATTTGCTGCAACACAGGTGCTCCGCTGACAAGCCGTTATCGTCAAACGACAGTCCCGGTTTAATCTTTAATATTAATAAAAACAATACACTTGAGTCACAGGCTCCCCGAATCCCCAAAAGTTTGTCCTTAAATATCGGCTGTGCGCGGGAAAATGGGCACGTTACTACAGCGACCGGCCCGCACAGGAGCGGAGCCCTGTGCGGGCTGTGGGTATTGTCAAGCTGGCCACCGGAGCGTGAGCAGTGGGGGATCATTCTCCCTCATTAATAATAAATATTAATATAATTATATAATTAATACTTATTATTATTTACTGGTTTCCTCCTCTTTGTCCATAGGCTGACTCCTCTCCGCTATGATCAACGCGACCGCATCACGCGGCTGGGCGAACTGCAATACACCGTGGACGAAGACGGCTTCCTGCGCCAGCGCGGCAGCGACCTCTTCCACTACGACTCCAACGGGCTGCTGACGCGCGTGGTGAACCGCGTGACGGAGCGCTCGGTGCGCTACCGCTACGACGGGCTGGGCCGCCGCGTGGCCTCGCGCTCCTCGCAGGGGCACCAGCTGCAGTTCTTCTACGCCGACCTGAGCCGGCCGACGCGCGTCACCCACCTGTACAACCACAGCAGCAGTCAGATCACCTCGCTCTACTACGACCTGCAGGGGCACCTGATCGCCATGGAGCGCACCGGAGGGGAGGAGTACTATGTGGCATGCGACGGCAGCGGGACCCCGCGCGCCGTCTTCGGCAGCCGCGGACGTCTCGTCAAAGAGGTGCGTCGTTAGCTTAAGATGACCGGTGGTGGACCCGGAATTGTGGCAGATTTTTTGTCAATTCAAGCTATGTGATGAGCCTTTTTTAGCTAATTATTTTGTTTAAAATGATCATGGATCTACCCTCTAAAACATAAGGTGGATTGCCCTAATGTGGACCACTGCCTAATGTGGGACACCTAAGCTCCAGTGGCTCTGGCTCCTTCCTAAACTAATGAGTGTCAGTTAAACTATGGTAAATGCAAACAATGGTAATGTGTCTAAAAATGTCAACTGTTCAACACTACATTTCACTGTTCCACCTTAGGCAACTTATTGTCCCACATTAGGGCAATCCACCCTAGTCATTGTGATACACATTTTGAACAACCTCAGGTATCACCCTAGACTGTTCAATTATTCTTTTTTTAAGTTATTTGAAATGCAGCGTTTTTCAGTCTTTATTGATAGGATTGGGTGGAAACTGAGTTGAAGAGTTCGGGGGTAGACATTGTAGGCATTCGCTAGTACGGGGAATAGAACTCACCCTTCTACAGACACTACGGTCCAGGGGGGGGCGTAATCGTGCACCGTCTTTAACCACTTTGCCACCTCTCCGGTTGTGGTGTGAATGTGAAGTGGATGGAATGAACATGTTCCAGAACTTTGTGTTTGTTTGTTTTTTAAACCATGTCTTGTGGTGGTAGTTTTGAACTTTTTCCCAACTAGATCATCATACATTCATGTGGAGATAGTAGAAAAATAAACAAACTCAACAAATTTTTATCTAGCGCCAAAATAGCAGCCAAAGCTGCCTCCAGGCTTCATAAAAGTGATTTTGTTTTTAGAATGTTTTTTCCAGCCCATTCAGGCTGCCTTTTTCCAAGCTCTATTTATTAGGGTTAGTGGAAACAGGTGAAGATGCGGGGTAGACATGCGGGAAATACATCGGTGGCGGGACTCAAAACACCGACTCACCGCGCCATTAAGGCACATGCATACTTTCCAGTGCACTGCCCAACCGACTGAGCCACTGGGCAGCACTTGTTTTTACATTTTAGTTTAAGAATTTTTTTTTTTTACTGTGGAGACTGGGATTGGTTACAGAACTCCTTTATCGGAGGACTGGAGAGAAGAGAGGAGAAAGAAGAAATCAAGATTTTCAATCAATCCCTATCTCGGCCTAGTTGAAAAAAAAAGAAACCTACAGATTTTACTTAATTGTTGTTAATGTTGTTTGTTAATTGTTTTCAGTTAGTCTTAGACAGACCTAAGAAGAAAGAGGAGAAAAAATGTAATTTTATCCAGAATTTTTGCTTCAGCGGTTCAATTATCGGACTATGACCAGCAGCAAGACCTCAAACGCTATCGGCGCATTGACAGATGTAAAGATGCAGTTCTTCTGAAAACAACAGATAAGATAAGATACTTTATTTAGTCACACATACATACATCTACAGTGAAATTCTTCCTCCGCATTTAACCCATCCCTGAGAAGCGGTGAAAGAGAACCGCAGGGCATATCTCCAGCGAGTCAGAGCGGTGTGGCACAATGAAAACAAGAAATAAAGTGGTTTGAACTATTTCCTCAGGTGCTGTACACACCTTACGGTGAGGTCTATGGAGACACCAACCCTGAGTTCCAGCTGGTGATCGGGTTCCACGGCGGCCTGTACGACCCGGCCACCAAGCTGGTCCACCTGGGCCGCAGGGACTACGACACGCTGGCCGGACGCTGGACCTCCCCGAACCACGAGCTGTGGGCGGAGCTCAGCAAGGAGCCACGCCCCTTCAACCTCTACTCCTTCAAGAACAACTGTCCGGTCGGACGCGTGGAAGAAGTCACTCAGTTCACGTCCGGTAGGCCCCGGATCGTTCATGCATCACACGCGACTACAACGGATATTGGGTCTGGTGTTGAGTGTGTCAAAAAAGGGTGTGCCGTGTGGTGGAGGGGTGAGGAGTATTAATTTTAAAAAATCAAAGTTATCCAATCACAGCACAGTAGGCAGAGCAAGTGACGACGGCGCTTCTTGGTCACTCCGCCCATATCTCGTCTCGCAGAGAGAACCGTCTCAAAGTGGCTCTGATTGGCTGGCTGTCAAACACCCGATAATCTGATTTGTTGATTCCCTCGAGACCAGACCCAAATGTTCGTTCTGTTGTGCAATATTGCACCCAACCCATGTAATTCAAGTCATAGTCGTTGGATGGGACAGTTGGTGTGCAAAGTTTGAACACTCCTCGCTGGTGCGAGCGCCATGGAAAACCCAGCCATGACTGGTGAGCGAAATGAGGGATTTGTGTGGCCAAACATTAGCAAAGCATCATGGTGCAGTGAAATTGATAGGGTATGTGGGAGCTCTGAAGCCATCTGGACACAAACACGTTTATGTAGCCACAAAACTGTCAGCCGCCGGCAATAAATATTTAGATAAAACCCTGAGCGCTCGCAGCTCAGCTGCCAGGCGGAGGGAGGAAAAAAATGTGAGCAGAAAAACCTGTAAAAAATAAAAACAAAGACATTGGTGTTTGAGTGACCTTGTCGCCAAAGTGTTACGACAGCCAAACATTGATAAGACACTGTGGTTCTGCACAATTAATTAACTCATTCACTGCCAAAAATATGTTATCACATTTAGTTTGTGCAGTACCTCTATCTGTCCGCCAGGGGGGTGTTATACTCTGGGGTTCAGCGTCTCAATAGCGGCAGTGTATACCACCACCTAGCGGCCACCATTGGCACTGTACCCACATTTACACAAGAGCTCAGTGCTTTTTAGTGATACCCACCCATGTTCTGGAGGCAATAACTAAAGAATGGAAACAGGTAGATACAAGCGTTTTTGTTTAGTTTTTTCTGATGATAAAGGAAAGTAGTGTCCTTTGCAGTATGGTCTGTTGACAAGCACACAACTCTCATAACATGTTTTTCCAAGTCCAAGTAAGATTCCATGTGAATGTTCGTGTGTTTGTACCTGCTACATGACTAATAAAGCTGATTTTGATAAGAGAGAGCCATGAAAATAACTCTCGATCTCATTTCCTTTGCTAAATCGTTCCAATTGAATAGTCCTTTAATCATAAATGCTCTGTTTGCCGTTGGTGGTTTGAATTGCGGAACAATGTGTGTGCGTGTCTTTTTGTGTGTCCAGACATCGGCAGCTGGCTCCAGCTGTTTGGCTTCCAGCTGCATAACGTGGTGCCAGGTTTCCCTAAACCAGAGGTGGGCGCCATGGAGCAAACCTACGAGCTGATGAAGACACAGACCAAGACTCAGGACTGGGAATCCAGCAAGGTACGATTCTTTTAACCAGTGTTGGGTCAGCTGACTTTCAACATGCGCTAGTTCAAATTCCAGTTCAGTCCTTCTAAAATGAATTTATTCAGTCATCGTTCATAGGTCATCATTTTGAACTATGAACAGGTGTTTAACTAAAATGAATCTTTTTGTTCTTTTTTCGTTCTTTTTTTGCTTGTTGTTGTGAACTATAATTTGTCAACATTATTGACAGTGTAAAATCAGAGCAAAAGACAATATTTGACTGTTTTAATGTTGGGTTAGGGGCTGAGTTAGATTCTCAGCGGTAGATAGAAACAGTTCAGTCTGGAACATGTTTTTAGCTTTATGGCTGCGTTATCGCGCGGAAGGCTTTTTAAAATTGATATGAACAAATTCTGAAAATAGAGCTCAGATATAGAAAAACCTCAAAAAAAGAGTGTGTTCACAATTATACGTTTATCAAGCATAATTGAACGTCTCATTGATGTTCACCTAAAATATGAAGGAGTTCATGAACTTTCGTTCTTTGAACAAGTTCGGGCACAACACTGCGCTTAACTCGAGATATGCAGATATGACAAAATCTTGAGATGAAGAGGGCTTTCGGTGTCGGGCAGTGTGCTGCATTTTGAGCAGTTTCTGAACATGTCAATACAGTGGGAGCCCACCGCATTATTAAGAAAGGATGGCGAGAATGAGAATGTGGGGTTAGCAATTCCACGCACACTCTCGATTTAAACATTTATGCAGCTTTCCAATTGGCCCAGACATTGGCCCATCTTTGAATAATTTGGAGTCGTATTTGTCGCAGAGCAAAGAGGGTTGGATAAAGGCTAATTGGTCACAGAGCGAGCTGTAGCAAGCACTTTTTAAAACACTCTGCATTTTGTGCGACAAAATCTGCACAAATCGTTCTGCTCTGATGCCTCACTGATGTGTATGCATAACATAATTCACCGAAAAATTCTTTAGAAGGGGTGGATAAAGAAATGGCTATGTCACACGTTCTGAAATC
>OMKY01003342.1:3414-14125 GCA_900302395.1 Bregmaceros cantori
CACACATTCGCCCACAGTGACACACACACGCTGCTCTGTGCGGCATCTGTGTGTGGGTGCACATGCGGCGGGTGTGAAGCGGCCCAGGGGCCACTGTGGAGTACGACAGAACGAACGATTAGCGTGGAATGTCCTAATGTGGGACAGTCAGCTGCCTAAGGTGGCACAGTGAAATGTAAGTTGAACTTAATGTTAGACAGATTACCATAGTTTGCTTTTACCAGAGTTTCACTGACATTCATTAGTTTAGGGAGGAGCCAGAGCCTCTGAAACTTGTTTGAAAGGTATTTTCATTCATGAAAGAAAAAAAGCTGTCTTGGGGAGGTGTGTGCAGGTAGAGAGCACGGTAGAGAGCATCGTCATGCTAGCAGCATCGACATGCTAGCAGCATCACCATGCTAGCAACATCGACATGCTAGCAGCATCGACATACTAGCAGCATCGACATGCTAGCAACATCGACATGCTAGCGGCATCGACATGCTAGCAACATCGACATGCTAGCGGCATCGACATGCTAGCGGCATCGACATGCTAGCGGCATCGACATGCTAACGGCATCGACATGCTAGCGGCATCGACATGCTAGCAGCATCGACAAGTTAGCAACATCAACATGCTAAAGTGAACGCGCCACATGACAAACGTCAGAAAAGGGCTTGCAACGATATCTGCTCAGGCTGTGCTATGTGAACATCTGGAATGCGTGTGTGTGTGTTTGTGTGTACATCTGTGTTTGTGGGTAACTGTGTTTCTGGGTAAACGTGCATGTGTATGTGTGTGTGCGTGTATCTGTGTATGTGCGTGTGCGTGTGTGCGTATATGTATATCGAGGTGTGTGTGTGTATCTGTGTGTCGGTATGTGTGTTTCTGTGTTTCAGTGTGTGCATCTGTGTGTGTGTATATCTGTGTGTTTCTGTGTGTGTGTGTGTGTGTGTGTGTGTGTGTCGGTATGTGTGTATCTGTGTGTGTGTGTGTGTGTAGTAAAGTTCCCGTTATCTGCGTATGTGAGCTGTGGGTTATCGTACAGGGCTCCAGGGTTGCTGTACAGTCACGGAGAGATGCTACTGGCTGATATGCTGCTAAATAGAGGCAGGGCATTACCAGACACACACAGACAGACACACACAGGGCATTGCCAGACACACACAGACACAAACACACACACACATAAAGCATTACCAGACACACACACAGAGCATTGCCAGACACACACACACAGAGCATTGCCAGACACACACAGACAGACGCAGACAGCCTGTCTTTCTATTAAGAACTCATCAAAAACCAAAAACATCAAATAATGCATTAAATAAATACATTCCAACACCTCTACATTCTATCTCAGTGGGGTCGTACTGCTCCCAAACTTCCTTTTCTATAATCCTGCCAACACATTTTGTGATGTTGTAATGAGGTGATGTTAAAGTTCCACCAAATATTGTGTAAAATAATATCTGTACCACAGCCATACAGTATACAGGGTTTAGTGTTAGTGTGTGCGTGTCTGTGCATGTGTGTCTGTGCATGTGTGTCTGCATGACTCTGCATGGGTGTGTGTGTGTTTGCATGAGTCTGCATCTGCATGTGTCTGTGTGTGACAGTGTGTATCTGCCTATGTTCGGGTGTCAGTGTGTGTCTGTCGGTATGTGTGCATGCGTGTGTGTTGGTGTGTGTGTATGTCAATGTGTCTATGTGTGTGTGCATGTCAGTGTGTGTGTGTGTTTGTGTGTGTGTGCGTGTCAATGTGTTTGTGTCTGTCAGTGTGTGTCTGTATGTGTCTCTGTGTGTGTGTGTGTCTGTCAGCATGTCTGCATGTGTCTGTGTTGGTCTGTGTGTGTGCGTGTCAATGTGTCTGTATGTGTGTCAGTGTCTCTATGTGTGTGTGTGTGTGTGTGTCAGTGTGTCGGTGTGTCTCAGCACTCCCTTGTGTGTAGATATCCTAAGCCGTCCACAGTTGAGTGGGTCTGTCAGATACCGCTCATACAGCTCACAGCTCCAGCACATGCTCAAAAAGCCAATTGGATTAATGCCTGACACAAAAAACTATAATCCTACAGAGAAGTGGAGGATTATACAGAGTCTCTCTATGAGGGTCCACTCTTCAAAAATTATACAGAGTCTCTCTGAGGGTCCCACTCTTCAAAAAGTATAGACAAGTTGGGGGTACTTCCGGTCTCTGAACGTCACGTCCGGTGCCATTTGTTTAGACGTGTTTTGGACTATTTTACAACATTTTTTTAAAAGGATGGTGGTAACTTGCGGTGTGCAATTCCACACCCAAATGCTCCCGTGCGGATCTGTGACCCACAAACGCACGATTTAATAATCAGTGCAACTCGTTCCATTTTCTCATTCCTTTTGGAATAACTAGTAGAAGCAGCTAGCCTATTGGTCCAGAAGAACATGTGACCACTCAGTGAGTAACTTTCAGTCAGATTTTGACTGTATTTCATCAATATTTATACAAAATTATGGACGGAGGGGGTGGTGTGATGTGTAACTGGTCACAGACCGACATCTGGTGGTCGGATTTTGAACTGGCGTGCGTTTTGTGTGTTTTGTGTGCTCGGACCTCTCGGTTCAGGACCAGAGTCCTTAAGAACGGCGGAACAAAATGACTCCCACCAGTGTGTCGCACGCAAACCCGTCTATAGACGCTCTCAGAATGTCCCACTCTTCAAAAATTATGCAGACTTTCTCTGATGGTTCCGCTCTTCAAAAAAATGACGTTTGATTCTGAAGGGCTGCAGGTATCGTCTAGGGCTGGTCATCGATTCCAATTTCGTCAATCGCTTTGATTCAATTTTATTTTATTTTTTTACATATTGCTGGATTATCGCTTTCAAATAAATACCTCCCTAAAGGCAAAACAGCCACACGTGTATTTGTAATTGTATCTGTATATGTGGCCACACAGAGATCTATAAGAGGGCCGCACAGAGAGAAAAGTCAATAACCACCAACACTGTTTTTAGTTGCATTAATTGCATAAAGAAATGACACATTTAAAAAAAAAAATCACTTCACATTCCTTTGAATAGATTCATTCAATTTAGAGCTTGAATCTATTTTAAATCTGTTTAAAAATTAAGAAACTATCAAGTTCTTTTTAAACCCTAGATATTATTGTAACCTTGCTCAAGCCTCCTCCACACCGAGGTATAAAACCCAAAGCCCTTCTGTGAGACTAAAAAAAGCCAGTCATTGTGTGCCCAACAAGGACTAAAACGCTCCTATCGTCACTATCAGTCGGCCCCAGCCGGCACTCCAGCTGGCCTCGGAGAGATGGCGCTGCCTACGTCCACCACAATGACACATCAGCCACGGCTAAATTTAACCTGCTGGACCGAGCCGCTTCCAACGTTCCCGTTGGGTTTACAGCGTTCCTACGGCACCGCTTCAGCAAAATACCACCGTCCCAACTTTTTAGTTGAGCCGTGTCGCCAAGTTGATCCGTACATGGTTAGAGACGGCAGAGAAATTATAAAAAGGGAGAAGTTTTGGGGGTTACAAGTTGTTCGCCCCCTCTGGTACCCTTCCCTGCTCTTTCAGTATCTACTAGGGCTGAAACTTATGATTATTAGGGACGAGCAATCACGTTCGAGTCCCAAAACACATCGCGACCAATGCGATGCGTCCTTGGGAGGAGCTCATTATACATAGTGGGAGCGGTCTCTGGTGCCGCTGGCGCGGCTGCGTGCTCCTGCACAAGTATGCGCGCAATCACGCACGCACATCTGAGCATTCGTGGACACAACCGAAGGTTGCATTAAATGTGCACTGTTGATACACACCTCAATTTAAACATGAACGAACCAACAGTAGATTGGTGGTAGAAATGGTCCGTATCGAGAATATAATGAAATGAAATATTCAAGTTCACCCTCGTTACAGAGACCTCGCAAATCCCGCCGCACACACACACACACACACACAGCAAAGCAGCATGTGTTGATAAACACACACGCTGAGACGTGTGCATGCTCCGCTGATGGGCACGGCTGGGCACGCGTGCATGCACATGTGTCACAAGCTCCTCCAGGAGAAGGAAATGCAGGGGGCGCACTCCATCTGAAATGGCAGCAGGCTTCCTCGTCTGACATCACGCTCTCGTTCCCCATTTTAATAGTCGATTAGATAATGAGTATTGAAATGATTAGCCAACTAATTGGTTGGCTATTTCTCCTTATGTTGTACGCATGCCTCGCGGCGGCGACATAATGCTGCGGTCAGACGAACAGGCAGCGAGCAATATTTGCTTAACATTGTCCGTTTAAAAGTGTTCCATTATTAATTTATCCATGGTAATATGATATTAATCGCCAGCAGATGGCAGCCTAACTATGTTGTTGTATTTGCCCCTATACAATGGATGGGAAGTGGAAATAATACCACTTAACCATACGTATATGTCTGCTTCGCCGTACGTGGTACCAGAAAAATGTCTGCCACCGCCAAGTCGGGACGTTAGGTGCAACACCTTAATGCTCATCAACTCAAGATATAGTCAAATTTGTTTTTTGGGTTTCTAGATAGAGAGAGGTAGAGAGATGGAAAGCGAGAGAGACAGAGAGAGAGAGAGAGAGACAAAGGAGTAGAGTGATAGACAGAGATTGAGAGAGCGGTAGTGAGAGAAAGAGAGACACGGATAGATTGAGAGAAAGTGGTAGAAAGAGAGAGAGAGAGAGAGAGAGAGAGAGAGAGAGAAAGGGGGAGGCGACACAGAGACAAAGTACTCCGCAGACTAACCTCACTCAGACCAATAATGACAATGATCAAAAGCAGAACCCTTAAACTCTACGGACACATCAAGCGATACGAAATAGGTCTGACAAAACTCTGCCCGAAAGGATTAGTGGTCGGCAAGAGAAGTAAAGGAAGGCAACCCAAAAGATGGTGCGACAACATACATGAATGGTCAGGACTTGACCTACTAACACTAAACAGAATGACACTGGACCGGAGCCTCTGGAGGAAGCTGACCCATGTTGGTGCACATTCTGTTTGCAAGCAGAGAACTATGATGATGTGGTAGAGATGAAGATGAGAGAGAGAATGAGAGAGAGAGAGAGAGAGAGAGAGACAGAGAGAGAGAGAAAGAACATGTTAGAGAGACAGAGATATGTGTGTGGAGCATGAAACAGCAGCAGTGGTAGAAGCAGCAGCAGTGTTAGTGGGCCTCCCACGCCACGTCTCCCACTCGCTCTGTACGCTGTGAATCAATGAGGGTGCGCACCGCTTCACTAATGCTTTTCAATATCTTCTCATTTGGACGTAACTCAATTCACAACCAAAATCACCCACTGTTGAGCGGAACCGCTGGAAATAACGCTGGGAAATCGGGGTCTTTCCGCGCGTGGTGTTTTTTAAAAATAAAACCACAGAAAAAAATAAAAAATATGATTGGCCAAAAAGGCCTAGCATGATTCTTACATGATACTGAAAACGGGATGGAGGAGTTGTTTGGAGGTTGTTGCTGTGATAGGATGAGGTTTTTGTTCCAAGTTCTGTTTCATTGCGATATATTTGCGTTATTTCAAAAACACACTTGTATTCACCTAGAAGACAAAGAGACGCGTTGACAGTGAAGCCGCAGGCTCAATCTGTGTGTATACGCACCAGTCGTCAAAATGCAGCATGTTCGCTTCCAAGACAGCGAGCGCGCAAAGACGTTACTTCACAACTTTTACATTTAAAAAATAATTACGCAAAAAAATAAAAACATGGCCTTTTCATGCATTTTTTGGATGAACCGCAGTGTTCTCCTGATTTATCATTCCGCGTTAGTTCACACCTAAGAAAAGCTCCTAGTATGAGCTTGTGTCAATGACCACGGCTGCAACGATTTAGTCACCGATTAATCGACTAATCGATTATAAAATTAATCAACAACTAATCTAATAATCAGCAAGGAATTGAATGCATTGTTATTGTCAGCAGTTTTGAGCTGATATTTGTCCACACAAATTTGATATTCATTCATAATTTCACAAAATATGAAACATTAAGTGGACGTAATTGATTAAAACAGATGAATATGAAAACCATGAAAATATTATGTATAAAAGACATGTAATATCTTTGTTGTCAGAGAATGTAACTTAATATTTGTATTATTTAACATTAGATGGTAAAAAAAAGAGACAAATTTGACCAGATTTCAGCAACTGATCGATTATTAAAATAATCGTTGCAGCCCTATCACTGACAATGGAAATAATCTTCTAATTCTGCATGTTTTGTCCTCCAATTCTTAATGTTATTACATGAGGTTCTTCGTCATCCACAGATGTGTCCTGACCTGCTGAAAAAGCTCCTGCAGGATTTTGATGACGGAGTGAAGTTAGTGAACCCTGATTTATGGTGGCGTCTCAGCCCATCACGTACACTTATTTACCGTCTGAGCCGCGCCCGCATGGATCGGACCGGGGCCGGTGCCACAGTCTAAACACCTAAACACAGCTGACACTTCTGATGGCCGCCACGCACACAAAGGCTGACACAACAGACACTAGGAGAATGTTAAAAAGGTAACTTATGATTATGTTACTGATTAAAATTTCTATGAGTCACTCGGAGCTGTAAGGAATTTGATCTTGATTAAAAGTAGCCCAGCAAACCCAAACTCAAACTTCATTTATAAAGCACCTTTCATGCAAAGCCACACAAGATACATCACAAGGACAAAACAAAGAACAGTAGAAATGAATCCTAGTTAAAAGCCAGGTCAAAGCAATAAGTCTTGAGAAATTTTTTTTTAAACATCGACCGTCTACAACAGACAGTTTCACAGTGCCATAGTAGTTTAAAGCGGCCTCTACATGTGTTCTGGATTTAACTCGTAGTACAATTAAGAGACCGGTGCACAGGACCTCAGGGTCGGCGGCGGCTGAAATAGTAGAAGCGGATCAGTGAAGTATGAAGGGCCGAGTTTGTTAACACATTCGAAGACAAATAGAAGTATTTTAAAGATCAATCCTGAAATGGACGGGGAGCCATCGCAGTGATTTTTAAAATCGGGGCGACGTGTTCCTGCCCTCTGGTCCGTGTCAGTACACCTCTATACCTGCCATGATGTGTCAAGTGGCAATTAATTTAAACTTGACTTGACTTGACTTGAAAATTCAAGTCAAACTAATAATAAACTGATATCTTTTTCATATCAATGACATTGAATGTGTAATAAAGTGTAATAAAGTGTAATAAATATTACGGGTGTAAATCACACCCATCATGGCGATTCGATTCAGTATCGATTTTCCGACCCAACTATTTGATTTTTTTCGATACTCAAGAATTCACCACGATTCGATACGATTCGATTTTTTTTCTTTTACCCAACAGGCTAGACAATGTTTCAAATATGAAATAAATCAATGACAGCTGTAATATTGTTACACATTTATTTAGACTGTATAACACATGCAGTCTATGGCCATGGCTCACACGCCATGTTTGCGTTTGTGTGTGTTAAGGAAGCGAGGACGGCGGCAAATAGGTTTCACGCCACTCGCAGCACGGGGGTGGAATTACGTCCAGGAGCAAATTGATAAAAATAGACAAAAAAAATAAAAAAATCGACGCTCTTGCGGACGTATCGATACATTGTATCGACAGCTGTTGTATCAATATATCGATACAAAATCAATATTATTTACACCCCTAATAAATACTAACAAATCAGTCACTGAAGATGATGTATCAAAAAAAAAAAAAAGTTAGGCCTGCCTGTGTGAGGAAGAGATGACACACCTGGGCACACAGGTGTGTCTCACACAGGTGTGTCTCACCGTGGATCCCGGAGCCAAAGGTTTGACTTCACATAAAATGGAATAAGTCGTGTTTGCATTACAGCTCCAAGGCCATATACCATGGAACGCAAACAGACTGCACGACACCCAAGTAATCATAGCACGACACCCAGTTAGAATCATACGAGGGATCGGTGGACGGTAAGAGATGGGGCAGACAGCGTGGCGTCACCGTGCCAACAGGAAACCGACGCATGAAGAAGGCCGCAGAACCAGCAGTTGAAACTGGCCGTGTCCGAAATCGCTCCCTATCCCCTATTCCCTACCGCCCATATAGTGCACTCCCTTATAGTGCACTCAACAGCAACGGCCGAGATTTCGGACAATAGAGCCGTTAAAATTAATTCAACAATCATCACAAAAAGTCAAAAATACATACATTCATAATCATTTACTCCCGCCGCGCCATTTTTTTTAAAAGTTTAGGTCGTTTTCAAAAGTATTGCAATGCATTATGGGTTATATTGCTTCATCTAGGGTCCATCCGATGCTCACTACTTTTTGCGGTGCATTGTGGGATACTTTCAGTGCTCTATATAGGGTACCTCGGACACCCCTACAAAATGGCGTACAGCCGTGCACCCCATATAGTGCACTATATGGGGGATAGGGAGCGATTTCACAGCCATTGTCATTTAAAAAGAACGTATATGTTTAATATAGTATTGGCTCACCTCTGGAGAAGGATGATCCATGTTGGTGCACAAGACTAAACTAAAGCAGCTTAAGAAGCATAATTGCAGTGTAAGAATGGGGTCAAACGGAATGGACGACATCAATGCCAACACTATTGCACTAATAAATGAATGACTTATCTCGTCCAGCACAGTGAAATACTATTGAGATGATGAAAATACAACTCACCTATTTTTTTCCAACTCGTTGTGCGTTGACCTGTGAAGACACAAATGAATAGAAGTGAATGTTAGGGAAAAAAAAAATATATATATATATATACACACACATACACAAATATATAATTTTTCAATGAATCCTTTAATTACAATGAACATTTTGTCGTCAATTATTAGTGTGAATTATTATAAAAAGGGTTTCTCTGTTTCACTATCTCTAATCTTTTAAAATGTGTACTGTTCAGTGCTCTCTCCAGTTCATGAGCTTCATTGCTGTTTGATATCAGCAGTTTGGGTAGTAACAGATTGCAAAAGAGTAACTGTATCTCCTTACAATGACTTTTTTTTCAGCGTAATGTTTCCATTTTAGTGACTTATTTGACAGGGTTTTAAAAGTGGGTCGAGAGAGTTCTTTGGAGGGGCGGGGGGATATTGCAGAAAGTTGAGGTGACCTAAAAAAACATGTTTTAAAAGCGTTTCTCTGTTTATAGTGGGCATAGGGAGTCATAGTAGACCATTTAAAACTGGTCCTTTTCCTGAATGCTAAACAATATTTGCCTAAAGTAGGCATTCTGAGGACATGATGACGTATACGTACAACTGTTAATCTAGGCAAAATTATACTGTGAAAAACTCCATTGGCGTCATGTATGCACATTATCGCCCCCTACAGTATCAGCAAGGAACTACACCAAAACGAATGACCCAAAATCTGTAATATAGCATAATGGTCTATATACATAGCATAGAATGTGTGCTATGTTGGCCGTTTGCCGTTTGTTATGGATATGCGCCTTGTAGAGTCACGCCTCCATTGTCCTGATTGGCTACAAGCAGTGACATCATTTGATGTTCCCACCCATCAGCTATAAATCAGTGAGACTTACTTGTGGTTGTTCGGCCATGTTTTCCTGCTTAGCTCATAGCTTAGCTTAGCTAGTCGATACCTAGCTAATGTCCAGTATAGCTTAATGAACAAACCCTCTAGACATATTCCCGTGTCAAGACTGTTCATTTCCTCTACGTGGACACCTTATCTGAGCTGCCATTACAATTACTGGAATGGCATTAGCCGGGTATCGACTAGCTAAGCTAAGCTATGAGCAACCACATCAGGAAGTATCACTGATTTATAGCTGATGGGTGGGGACATCAAATTATGTCACTGCTTGTAGCCAATCAGGACAATGGAGGCGCGACTCTACAAGTCACATATCCATAACACGTTCCGATTACAAACTGTTGGAAGATCGTCTACCCTTCCAAAATAGTTTTTATTTAATTCTATGCAAAAAAAAAAAATATATATATATATATTCTTGACAATATCATAAACAATGGGGGGGTCACCTCTACTTTAATGAATGTCATTTATTTTTATTCCATGATTACACTGGAATCCCTATGCCGTGGGGAGAGAATGGATGTCTCAGGGTTGAATCCTAAATCTGTTTTACACTACAGGACAAGTGCAAATGAAAAAAGGGAGATGGAGATGGAGGGGGGGGGGGCGTGCACGGCGATGAGCGCACGTGTATGCGTGCGAGCGGCGCGTGTGGCGGTGGTGCACGTGGCTGGGGCCAGTGCTGTGTTAATAATGTAGAGAGAAAGAGCGGCGCTTTGAGAGGCTGGCTTTGTAAGGCAGCCACACTGGAGAGAGACACGTACACAACCACACACATACACACACAGGCAGCCACACTGAAGAGACATAACCATACACATACACAGCCACACTGAAGAGACATAGCCATACACATACACAGCCACACTGGAGAGACAACCACAAACACATCATCATCACAACCAGATACACGCGCACACACACACACACACAACCCCACTACAGAGATACAAGTGTGATGCACACATGGCAAAGGTACCACACATTAATAAACAGTCGAAAGAATAAACTAATGAACTAGGCCTATGTCTGCTGCTAAAACTGCTCAAAAGGTATACCCCCGATAAATAAATATTCAACTTAATTATTACATTATTTAATATATAATTTTAAAAAATGTATATATATATATATATATA
>OMKY01003347.1:1234-11256 GCA_900302395.1 Bregmaceros cantori
ATGATTTGCCAAAGTCACCAAATCACCAATTTCGTACTTTGTTTTTTCCTACATTGTCAAATAGGCCAATTCAGACACATTTTGTTTTCCCATCCCCATTCTGTCAGCTTTGTCAACACTGCAATTATAATAAAGCTACCATTGAATTGAAATGAATTGAATTGAAGTGAAATAATATCACCAGTTAACTTTAAACGGTATCTGTCATCATAGATTGGTAGGCCTACTGTGTACGCCGATGTGTCAGTGGGTTTGTGTGACGTCATGCGTCAGAACATGATATGAAGGGCACCATCCGGGTAATTAGCCCCGGGCATCAGAAAGTGTTAATCCGGCCCTGCCCTGGAGTATTATTTTAATAGTTGATTGGTTGTGGATCATTGAAAAGATTGAAATATTTGGTGTGGGTATGGCTCTTAACTCTTTCTTTGCCAACCATTTTACCACTGAGGCGCGGATGCTCAGGGACCTCTGGCACACACTCCGGTAGCTCCAAGATACTAACATAGTGTGTTAGAATACGAGCTGCCCCACCCCAGAGCTACTCGTCCTCTGGGATCTGGGACCTCCCATTTTACGAATGAAGCACTGGTGTTTTGAATGTGTGTCGTCTGTCGGACATTAGTGGAGGTCCGCGGCACTGAAAGGGTTAATCATGAAATGTAAAAGAATGTACTATAATGTTACTTTTATTGACACAAACTCATCGAAATCCTTTTGCCAGCATTTAAACAAGTTTTGCTTTTCCACCCTAAACTCGTTTGTCTTTTCAGAGGTTGTTCAGACCATATTTGCACACCAACGTGGGTTACAAAGTGTGACAACAATGATCAATTCCTTGGCATTTATTGATTATTCAATTTGTAAATTTTGTCAAAAAAAAGTTTAAATATCTGATTAATTGACTATTGTTGCCCCCTATTATTGAAGTGCTTATGGCATTGCCGTCCAAAAGGCACTTTTACAACCACTACACCATTGGTCTCCAAACCTCGGTCCAGTTCCATGCTTGCCATAACTTAGCATCAGGTGATCTGAATTAAAACCACTGTTTGTAATATTGTTGATCAAACACAAAGTTGTTCATTTTATTACACTCTTATTTTAAGTGGTAAATATGCAGATATAATTGGGATGGTGTTCTGCTTTAAACAAAGTATTACTAATATCTAAGGAATCCACTGTTGAAAAGGTTTCTGCAGGCTGATCCTTATTCAACATTCATTAGACAATACCTGAAACATTTCTATATAACATTTAAAATGGTATACTTTACCTCATTACCACTCTCATGTTCCCATTTGTCTGCAATAAACGACTTGTTTGAAACTAACTGGTTGAGTCTCTCAATTGCTGTGGGTCTTTTGCTGCGTTCCATTTGTTATTGAGAAGTTGATTTGGCAACTTGTGACCAGAGTCTTAAAAAGATAAACTAGACCAGAAATACTGGAATATCTTCCTCCCTGGTGGCCGAGTCCATACATACATACGATCTAGCCACCGTGCGAGCACCCAGCCTGGTGTGCCAGAACCAACGCATCGTCCACGCATCGCACATCGCTAGACGCTTCTGATCGCGCGTGATGCGTGGATGATGCGGTGGTTCTGGCTTACCAGTACAGAGGCAACACTAATACGATAACAAGCAAGCTTGGACTCTTCCACATTAATACTAAAATGAATATGTGGAGATGGAAAGACATCAAAATCTTTGCAAATATTAGCATTTCACGTTAATAATTACAACTTTTAAAGGAAAGATACTTAAATTGATTAAATAACTAATGTAAAAAAGTGTATATAAATGTACGCCCCCCCTCCCCCCAAACCACAGGTCGATCAGTGCCGCGGGTTCTAATCCCTTCTCCGGCTTTTCTGCAATGTCTCTTCCTCTCCCCAACAACACCATCCCAGTTTCCAATTCATTCTGTCACTATCCCTCTCAATAAAGAATGAAAAAAAAAATTCCCGATTTTAAAGGAAATATACTTTAATTGATTAATAAGAATTGATGATTATTCAATCCAAATTGTTAGTTCCATCGCTAAACTGTTGCTCTACGAATCAACGTTACACGTCATGACCGTCGCTCCAAAGGTTTATGAAAATTTAAACCTTAAGAGTTAATCCACACAGCGGAGCCTGTCATGAACATCGAAACCGATTAAAAAACAGCCGTGCACAAGCAACTATTTTTTTTTAAAGTTTTATTTCTTGTGCAAGTGGCTTCACAATGATTAGATTGGAAAGGGTGACACATCAATGAATGACAAGCTTACAGCAACAAATTATGGACAACAACAACAACAACATCTTTGGTTCATCAGATGGGTTATTCATACCTTCACCGACCACGTCACGCGTAGTTTGTGTTTGAAATTCATAGCGTTTACCTTGCAGTGTCAAATCAACATTTCATTATTACAAAGTTCCCATAATCCACTGATATTCAACAGTTACAGAGCCCAATAGACTCCTTCCTTATAAATCCTCAGTCTGAATTTTAATTTTTTTCCCCGCCTGACGCCATAGAGCAAGTGCGACACTTTTGGCAAATAGTTCTGCATCCCAACCCAGTAAACTCCATGCAGGCTACAGGGTTTTATAGCACTTGATGCATTAATAGAGTCCAGCTTGTGGCGTTATCGACTGGCGCAAAGGTCAGGTCCATAATTTGGAGCCGTTGAACTTGTACAATTTGTACCAATCAGCAGGGTTTGGGAATAATTAGTGGTGGGAGAAATATCTACCACATTTGGCACGTATAAATCATCTCACTCGACAAATGGAACAATAGTATAATAATAGTGTTGGCATATTCTTTTCAATCAGTGTAAAATCGCTTATTTGAAGTCACTTGAGGGCTGTAAAGTTTACACATTCTTTCTGTAAAGTTTACACATTCTTTCTCTGCGTACCGCACTGTTTGAAGACAATGGAAGTTTTCTCTTTTTTTGAACGTGGTTTCTACAAAGCCACTGCGTCACTTTTCGGGGCATTGCTGAAAAAAAAAAAAAAACGGAACTGCCGCCAGTGTTGGCACCGACGACCTCCCTGAACGACTTCCTCGTTTGCTGAAAAGAAATAATAAAACAGGTGGAGTAGTGCACAGAAGATGAAACAAGCTTGGGGTAAACTAAGCCTACTGGAAATGCCAAAAAGTGAAGAAAGAAATGTATAGCGCGTTAAGCCCAATTCACACTGCCATTGAATCACATGGGGACCTTTGGTAATTCACTATTACCGCCTGACGTCTGTTATTTTGTCGCATGTTCCGACTGGATGAACAAAAACCTGTAATTTGCTCAATTTAACAGACATTATGACACGTGCCGTATTCTCGCTTACCCACACGTGTACACACATACAGACGTGTGAGTGTATTAACGAAGTTAAACAAATTCAGAATCACAGTAGTGGAATTATTACTTCGCAAATCACTGACATCGCGCATTCGCACGTCAAATGAAACTCAGAAGTCCTCCGTAATTATTCCGAATGACCAGGGGTCCTTCGGTAATAAAAGTCCAGTGCGAATTGGGCTTTAGTTTGGCATAAATGTGTTCTACTTCGATACCAGGCCCCATTAAAATGCCTTTTTAAACAAAACAGTGTCGTAGATCAGTGATGTTAACCTGACGATGCGTCAGCTGCGGCTTAGTGGTAAAGTAGATGCACCGATGCTGTGTTCCGTGTCCACTTTACAAGTCGTTATTTATTAACCTGACGCCTTTAAGAGATACACACAGTGATGATGTTCAGGTCGCCGACTCGCCGGTAACCGTTGTGGAGTCACTGTGACGTACCAAGTTTATTAAAATTAATGCACTCAAATTGTTTAAGGTCCCTTCCGGAGAATGTGTACTCCACTCACGGACAGCCGGGTGAAATTTAGCAACTCTGCTAAGCCCGTCTTGTACAACCATCTCTACGTATCACATGTCTCATGCTGAAATGTTTAATGGCTCTGTGCTGTCTGTCCTAAAATAAAATTTCATTCATTCATTCATTCATTCAAATTGTATGATGACGGTCATAAATTCAGCTTGCGTGAATGGAACACAGCATTGTAGCAAAGGTGGTAACTCTTCCGAGCCGTTCTTTAGTCGGCTGATTTGGTGCCGTTGTAGTCGTTCTGCGAGTCGGCCTCCTCGTCTGAACCGTCGTCCACCACTCCTCTGCGGCCGCCACCACCGCCGCCGCGCCGGGGCGTGCTGCCGAACGACGGCTCGTTGCCGCGTCTGCACAGGAGAAAGGGGCGGAGATGGATCAATTTGTCGGGTCTGAACACCAAACCGGCCTCCTGTGAGACGGGCTCGTGCCGTGTAAGAAAACCACTCGTGTTATTCACAGGGTTGTGAGGGTGTCCTGGGCGAACCGGTTGGTGACGGTTGGTTATAGCAGAAAGCACGGCAGCTTGACGCTGGTTTCAACTCATTTGACCCACCTGGGGGGGTGGACCGCAGACACTCGGCCAATCACCTTTCTTCTCCTTGTTTATGACCTCATCCTTTGGTCTTTTTCTTCCTCAGTGCTGGATAAAGCCATGCAATGAGGTTGTTTGCTTGTTCAGGTGGACAGCAAACCATAATTACCTATTTTTCAAGCTTCATATTTGACATGCACATCTTGGTATAAAAGATACGTGGAGATATGCTTCCATCTTGTGGCAAAAAGTGGTGTTAACAAGTTTATCCACTTGAGGGAGCTAGGGGAGACAAGAAGGTGGGAGTTCTCTAAGCCTCTATTGGCCCTCTGGTCTATTGGCACTCTGGTGGGCCAAGTTAGAAGTATTGCTCTTATTGATAATACCATTGAGATGTTCCTCCCTAGACAAGTTCTACGGGCAAGGAAGAAGATGAGGAACAAGGAAGAGAACATTTAAGCCTGACTTAAACGTCTTAACGTCTGCTTTATGGTCCACCCCCGCTGGGTTCTGAAATGAGTGTGGTTTAAAGCAACTAAACCAAAGCTCTGAGGAAAAATATGGTCTCGTCAACCAAGTTTAGATGATAGCCGGGCTTTAGGCAGGATTATTCTGTTCACAAGACATACAAGAGGGAAATATTAGAACGTAAACTTTTGTCCTTCTAGACAGTTAAAAATAGTTTCCAGAATTCTAATCATCGGCCACCCAATCATAGAATAAAGCCTGATTTAAACTACAGTTCGTACCAAACATGGCCTTCATGCTCTTTGCCCAGTTTGAGCGTTGTTATGTAGTAACCCACTAGGGGCAGTGTTGCATCGCAATTTACCACCAACATAGGCCATTTCTCAATACAGAGTTCTAGGAACTCACATTTATGGCAAGCGTTTTTTGCTGCTTTCTTTTAGAAGAGCTGTTTCTTTTACACAAAAGGCGATGAAATACTTTTAATGGTTTTGGAAATGCAGAAATTAGACGAACGACGAGCAGCATAGCCCAACTTCTGATTCAATACTGCCACGTTTTCCAGTAGTATTTCTCAGTTTTTCCCCGGAATGCTAAGCTCTAACGGTGTGTTTCCACCAACACTAGGTGGCGCTTGTAACGCCATCAGACGCAAAAAAAAAAAATGGAAGCTGAGCGCCAAGAGGGTGGGGGAGGGGATGAACTATGGATCAACGCTCGAAATAATGGTCGCCATTTTGGTGAACGTTAAACCATGAAAGCAGATAGGGGTGGAATTCTTAAAACTAAAACAAGGAAATGTTCGGGTAGTGTTGTGGACACTGGCTACGAAAATTGAGAAGCATTGCTCAATATAGGAAGCCCGGCTTTCGTCTTAGCTTGGTTCATGAAATACCTACCCTGCCCGCTTGCTTTCTCCAAGAACACTTGTACAACATCTAAATGTGCTTTTCAAACTGTGCGTCACTCTGACTGTGAGTAATATTAGTGTCAAATCAGCCATATCTCCCTCTGTTAGGCTTAGTGGGGTGATGGTGGGGGAGAGGAATCGGTTATTCCATGAGGAGGTAAATGTTAAGTTGTCGCAAAGTTTAAATGATGAAAAAGACGGTCATGTCAGCAACTCTGAGATACGTCGAGGTACTTGCTTTCTTTTTACTCCTTCGGTTCTGGGTTTCCTCTGCAATAGAAATGGACATGGTTGTTCTCCTTATTCTCAGCTTGGGTGTAAATACATAAAGAACACGATAAGAAAAAGACAGACAGAGGTGATGGCAGCAGACAAGTCGATGAGACACACGCTAGCGAAATACATTTTTCAAGCACTTACTCCAAACCTGTGAAACATGGGATTAGGGCAGTAACTAAGAAATATTTTAATAGTTAATTAGGTGTCGTTTGGTGAAACGATGAATGAATGTGTTACATTTCCCCTTTTCAAACTGATAAGAAAAATGAAGCAACAACTTGGAGCAACAAATGGCACAACACAAACTCATTGCAATTAATTTATACCCTAACATTTTCATTCCAGTACTACATTATTTACAACAGTAAATTAAAAAATGTACCATTTGTATGTTACTTAAACCTACTAATACTAAAATCAAAGTCATTTCTCTGTTAGGGTGTGTGTGTGTGTGTGTGTGTTGGCTGTTGGTGGTATCATTGATAGGTACAGTATTTATATACATTCTATGTTCACATCCATTTTGAATCAAATGGTCAATATATTATTTTGTCTATTGAAGATACTATATTGCAGGGCTATTCAACTGGCGGGCCGCAGGCCAAATCTGGCCCACCAGAGCAATCCTGAGTCAAAATAAGAAATGTTTTCTCTATCTGAGATGCTGTTCTTTACCTCACCAGAGGCACTAGAAATGTATTGTTGAGGGTTGAGGCTAACTGAGATTCTGTTCTTTACCTCAACAGATGCACTAGAAATGTGTTGTTGAGGGTTGAGGCTAACTGAGATTCTGTTCTTTACCTCAACAGATGCACTAGAAATGTGTTGTTGAGGGTTGAGGCTAACTGAGATTCTGTTCTTTACCTCAACAGATGCACTAGAAATGTGTTGTAGTTTAAGTGAGCTGCTGCTGTTTACCACTATTTGTGTGTTGTTGTTTCAGATGTTGCTTGTTACAAACAAGAAAGCACAATTGTTGCATAGAATTGAAGCCCTTTTAATTGGAAGTATGCTACTTTAAATAACAGTTGTGAAAATGTGCTCGAGTAGCGCGATTGCGATTGAGCCCTATGCAACCCGGAAGTCTGGTCATGTGACCGTGGTAAGCGGCCATCGGTAAGTTGGTGATTAAAGTGGTGTCCACACTAGAGTGTGGACACAGTGTCGTTTGCACGTATCATCCAGACTACAACGACGTTTTTGGGCCCAAAACGGGAAAAAAAGTAAAACACCTTCCAAAGTGAATCTGTTTCGTTTTAATAGCCCTTTCGTTTTTCGTATGATTACGTCACTTATAGGCTACAGAAATAGACCAAAATTGTATTGATTTTTCCGTGTCATTTCCAACAACTGCACAAAATTTCATCTAGATCTGTGCACACATTTTTTTAGTTATCCTGGGGACAGACAAACCAACGCTGCCAAAAACATAACCTGCTTCACGGCTCCGCCCCAGCGCAGGTAAACATAGTCTAACCCTAATGAAACACTCTTCCGGTGTCGATATTCCAGTGTACCGGAGCAATTTGGGTGAAAGTGTCGCAGGAAACGCCCACAGTTTTGAATGTGGAAACGCACAATTAACACGGGGAAGAGAAGCACGGCCGCGCAACAAAGTCACACCCAAGGACGCGGCCACACATGATGTGTCCACGGTCGGTTCGCTGAGAGTTCACAGCTGATCAACATTGCTGGTTGACTGCTGCCAACCGTGGAGTTTTATAGAGTGTGGCCGATCTTTGCTGACTGGTTGACGCTTGTGATTCAGATCCAGGGCTCCGAACCGGTTTAAAGAACAAAAACGGAAACCGAAAAGGAACAGAATTTTATGGAGTTTTCAAAGGAGCGGAAACGAAAACGAAAACTTATTTCTTCAACTGTTCCAGAACAGAAACGGAACATTATGAAATCCACCAAACCGGTTAAAAACGTTTTTTTTTTTCATTCTCTATATATTTTAACATATCCTATATCTGGGAGCCCCATGCATCTGGGGCTCCATCTTGTGGACAGACGAGGAAGCGAATGTGATGGTGTTTTAGACCGGGTTTTCACGTTAATACAGTTGCACTGAAGTTTAAAAGTCCACCAAATATATTTTTGTATGAACAATAACTAAACTTAACATTACACAATATAAGGAACTTTAAGAACGAACAAAATTTTTGCATTGCGAACTGGTTCAGGACCGATGTTTTGGTGGCGGAACAGTTCAGAGAATGAAAACATTAAACATAGGCCTACCTGAACTGTTCGGAACGTTGTAAAAATAATTCAGTTTCAAGCCCTGTTCAGCATAAAGATCAGTTACTGCATTTCCTTAACATTGTACTAATGGACCCGTTCACATTTGCTGGACGGCATAAAAATGCCAAAAATGGATTCACAGACAGGTGACAGGTGACAGGTGCTTGTTGGAAATAGGGCTGCAACTAACAAATATTTTGATTATTGATTCATCATTCACAATTTTAACAAATCATTAATTGATTAATGAACATGAACAATTTTTGAATGAATTAATTTATTTATTTCCCTTTGGTATGATTATGTTACTTATAGGCTACAGAAATGCACCAAAATGTAATCAATTCCTCAGTTTGTCATTTGCAACAACTCAACTCAAATTTCATCCAGATCCATGCCCTACTTTTTCAGTTATCTTGTGGACAGACAAACCAACAAACCAACGCGACCAAAAACGTAACTTGCGTTCCGCGACGCACGTAATGACATGGAAAAATTGTGCTTGTGGTTAAAAAATGAAGCATCAAAACAAGGGTAAAAATGAAGAGATTATAGCTCAGTTGGGACAGCAGCAGCGTCACGTCATTATTTCAAGTATTTATTCAAAGTTGAAGAGTCATTGACACAATCCTCATCGTGTCTAATGATGTGATGTTCAGCATGCAGCAGTAATACAATAACACAAACACAATCATGTCCACACACACAGCCCTTAGAACTAATGAGACGGCTTCTGGATGGAAAACGGCACCCATAGGTCATCCTGAAATACCTGATTCCCTGATCTTAGCCGAGTCATTACATACGACCAGAGGTGGCAAAAGTACCCACATTTCTTACTTAAGAGTAAAATAAATTTGTGAGAAAGCAACTTGAGTAGACTACAAAGTACTGATCCAAATGTCTGCTCAAGTAGAGTAAAAAGTACAGGCTCTAAAATGTACTCAAAAATATATTTGAAAATTTAAAGTACAAAGTAAAAACGCATATAAATATATATTTGTATATTAAATTCTGCACTTTTTCAATGCTAGTTTTACAATGTCTGAATAAAACGAAACTCACTCTTGGAGTGTTGTCTCTGGCGATTTCGGCGCTGAAGGCGTAGTTGACCAGGAAATGAAGGGCGTCGCCCAGCCTGCTGGCCCCGCCCTCGTAGGGCACCTCCTGCAGTGCCCACAGCACCTCCTCTAAAGAGCTGTAGTCGGTCAAGGCGATGCGCATCCTGCAGTGGAGAGAATTGTTAAAATTCCATGATGTACAGACAGATATTAACTATGTAGCCTTAAAGCCTTGGCTGCAGTCGGCTGTGGCTCAGGATCGCGGTCCAGTTAACCTGGCCGTGCTAAACATGTCAAACGTGAGCTTCTGTTGTTGCCAGTAATATGCAAGACCATGATTGGTCGAATGGACCTGGTGTGATCCTAACGTATGCTAAAAAGGGTTGGGCCAAAATCTTGTGAGGCTCTCGCCCACGATGCAGAGCATGTTGCGGAACTTACTACTACACACAAGTCTATTTCTGTTGCTGAGCCACTTCTCCACTACAAAAAAAACTCAACGCACAGTTTGTCGCATCTTGGTTAAGTTTAGTTCAGGTAAAGGGGAACGTGTCTCCACTGTTCTTAACGTGGCAACGAAGGAGTGGTGCCTAATTTTTAAAAATCTCAATTTTGATACGCCAGTGCTCAT
>OMKY01003375.1:2047-19056 GCA_900302395.1 Bregmaceros cantori
AACATGTCGTCAATACATGGTGATATCATGTATTGATGACAACAATTGAAAATCGTTTCAAGGGTAAAGTTAGCTGATTAATCGATTAATCGTCAGTGAAAAAGGCTGAATAATCAATAACCAAAATAATCGTTAGTTCCAGTCCTTGATGGAGTAACCCTGTCTTGTACAAGTGTGTGGCAGGTTATGTAAACTCTGTGTGAGAGTGAGAGACTGTGTGTGTGTGTGTGTGTGTGTGTGTGTGTGTGTGTGTGTAAATGTTAAATGCAGTAATAAAAGAATGAACAGTATTTTCCATTGGCTGTGAGACATATTCCATATGTTACTGGCCAACCCACTCCTCTTTTCCAACGTGCCAATGTCAGATCACATAGCGACCATGGACCCATACCAACTGGTAATAACTCCAATACACACACACACACACACACACACTGACACACACACACACTGGCATACACACACACACACACACACACACACACAGACACACATTCTGACATACACACATAGACACGCAAACCAACTGTTAATAACTCCAACACCCCTTTTCCACTCAGCTGGAGCCAGCGCTAGACAGGAGCCAGACAAGAGCTTTAAGCTGCTGGGCAACAAGCTATGATGGGATCCATGAAGCTATTGTGGGGAAACTTTCTGTTCATTCCTATTGGAATTTTGAAGCCACTGGCTCAATATCCTACATCCAGGGCCCATGCTTTGCTACAAAAACCTAGAAATGGGGGGAACATCGTTTGGCGGAGTGGTTGAAGTCGTTGCACCTAACGCGCCCCCATTCATAGTAATGATGCTGTGTCGATCATAGCGACACCGGCCTGTCTGCGATGTCTACCTCCGAGCTCCTTAGCCCAGTTTCCAACGAATCCTATCTAATAAAGATGAAGAACGGCAGAAAAAAGAATTTGGAAAATCCATGACTTGTTATTATGCATATACAATTATAAACAAAATTGAACGGAAACATTGTTCATTTGTTCAATTTCTTGATTATTGAAAAAAACATGTTGACAAGTTATATTATTAAATTTATTGTAGCATTAGCTGCAAAAGAGGTTTAGAGAACAGGGCAAGCCGCACATGTGGGGAGGCGAACTTACAACGCTGTGTGTGCTGTGAACTGAAGCCACAGGCACAAGAATGCTATCTGACTTTTGTGACACGTTGTTTTGTGAAAGGCTCGTTAGAATGGGATCGTTTTTGGATGACCCATACTTGGGCCAGAGTTGCTCAAAAGACCAGTTGGAAAATGTCCCTGGACTGTTTGGCAGAAGGTAGAGAGACTTTGTGAGCCAATCGAAAACAAGAAACATAACAAAATATAAAAACCAAACATTATGAAATAATATTCCATAAAACTAACGCTGCAGGGAAGAATTCCTCCGGTAGCATTTATTAGCTGCACCTGCCGAAATGATTATCAGCTAGTAGCGACCATAACTATGATACCGCGTGCAGAGCGAAATTATGCTTTCATTAAACTTTATTTCTTCTCCAGGGCATGACACACACACACACACATTCTCACACCCCAGTGAGGCTTGATAAGATAAATTATTAAATTGTGTTTAATCAGCTGCATGCTTATTAAATATATGGAGTCATGCTATCTGATGAAACCGATGTTCCACAGCATATGTTGTTAGATTGGACCTGATAAAAATACAATGTGAAAAATGTGTGTGTGTGTGTGTGTGTGTGTTGTGGCGCACATGAGAATACTGGTTCAGAGAGAAGATACCAGACAGACTATGCCAGAGACAGATAAATGATGTTCATTCTCTCAAACGATGTATATTACTAGTTCATTTGACGACAGGATTAATGTTTTTTTAAATACCTCAACATTTTCTCTCGTGATTCGGCAACCTTCTTCAGGACTGGCATCCTGTTGGCATGGTGACCCCGCAGCTTTATAACTTCCTTGTGGGCGTGGTCTGACTGGTTTTCCTGCCAGTCTGACCACGCCTTCCCCTGTTCAGGTGCTGTTGCATGGTAGAGTCCCAAACATGCAAAAAGGTGTACGCCCCTTCAAGGACACCATCAACAGAGATTCAGGCGCTTTAACCCTTTCACTTTACTGTTAAGGTATTTAAAAACACCTAATTCCTGGCATTTAAATGATTTAGTAATATATTGATACCAGAGCTGAAACGATTATCAAATGGAATACCCGAATATTTTTTTGTGCTTCGAGTAATCGCCTCTGCGGGTGCGACGCCCACCCGCTCCTAGCCCCCGCTCCGCTCCCTGCGGACGGCCGGACAGGGTCCGCGGACGAGCGGCCACTCTCTCCCCACCCATGCTCCAAGCTCCATGCTCCAAGCGCGACGCTTGGAGCCGTAACTCCGCTTCAATGCTTAGCTTCAAT
The DNA here is from genome assembly GCA_900302395.1 of Bregmaceros cantori. Taxonomy (NCBI): domain Eukaryota; kingdom Metazoa; phylum Chordata; class Actinopteri; order Gadiformes; family Bregmacerotidae; genus Bregmaceros; species Bregmaceros cantori. The sequence goes on from OMKY01003375.1 coordinate 4,434, forward strand.
GCTAAAAACACGGCACTGGTAACATGATGTGTTGAATCATTGAAGTATAACTTTAGATTACATATAATATTTTATCTAATGTTGTTTTATATAATGTTTGATGTTAGAGTAGTAACTATTAATCATAAATTAATCAATATTATATAATATAACTATTTTGCACAAATATTTTATTGTTTCTTGTGCAACTGCGATTATTTCATTACATAGTAATCTTGTTGTTTTCTATACGTTTTTACTTTATAGAAAATTAAAACTTTAAATGCCATCATGACTGTTTATTTACTTGAACTATTTTTGAAAATTACATTACACACACATATATTACTTGCTACAAGTTCTACCTCAATTTCTTCTCTCTGTGGTGAAATAAAAGTGTTTGTTAATGAAAAAGTAAATAACGTAGAGAACCCTTATACAGTGAAATGTCTTATTTTCTTTTGTATGATTGCTACTTAACTCTGAAATGTTTTTTTTCCTGAATATTCAAATCGAAACATGTTGTGTGAATAATCGATTACTAAAATATTTGATAGTTGCAGCCCTAATTGATACCAGAGAGATATCATCAACTAACCATTAAAATTACAACTACATGTTAGGATAGGATGCAGATCCATGCAAAACATGTCTTTTAATCTGCAGGACTAAAATAGATTATCAGCATCAGAGTCACTTTATTGCCAGGTCGTGGATACACACAGACATGGTATTTGACTCAAGACATTTGTCTCTGCTCCAACAAGTAGACATAATAAAGCAGTCGGCACGTTTATATTCCCGAAACGTGCTGCTTCCAGTCCCCCATCATCCCCACCACTCCCATTGACAGTTCCTCTTAACGGGTCCATCTTGAATTCACCTACCCTAGAGCATTAACGCAACGAACCTGGGACAATTACATCCACCCTTTCAAAAGTTATTGTGCGATCTGCGACAACGGACGCGGTGCATGCAAAACAATTACATCCCCTAAATGCATGCCTTTGGGTTCAAGCCAACCTGTTCACAACTACATTGTGCTGCGGGTGTCATTGGTGGAGTGGTTATGGACACCGCTCCTAACACACATTGTCTGCAATGTCTAAACCAATCTCTTCAACCCAGTTTACAACTAATCCTATCCAATGAAGATGAAAAAAAACTGTGCTGACACTGGAAAAAATAACTTTACAAAAGATACATTGAGCACACACACACTTTGAACATGGAGCACAAACTGTACAATCAGAGTTGAATGATTGTTTCTCTGTCAATAAAGTCCTGTTTTCTGTGATGTGTAATTTCTCCTTTGTCACACTTGCATCATAAAGGAAATGGTTTAAATCGACAGTCACATTGCTGTCTTTAGATGGATGTTGCCATTTACCAAGTCACAACCATAATTTATGCTTTTATTGCAGCAATCTCACACAAAGGTAGATCAGTATTTTCTGCCAGCCGGAACTGAAAACCACCCTCGTGGGAGGGTGACAAAGCAAATTGGAAAGCATAATGTGCTGACTCTGTGATGCAGTCGGTAAGACACCCACATCCAGCACACGTAGAGTACCTCTGGCTTAGTTCACCGGTGCGGGCTGCATAGCAAGTTCTCCTCCCCTTGCTGACATTCCTGCAAGGTCTTCCCCCTATCTCTCTCATTGGAAATGAGAGAAATTGGAAAAACTGTCCCTATGTCGGAATAACTAAGGTAAAAAAAAGGAAAGCATAATATATGGATGTGTATCTGTGTTTTAGAATATATACCCAATGCTTTTATCTTTTAATGAGAACACTGAGTTTGTTTATTATTAGTTTATATATTTTTTTTTATTTTTTCAGCGCAAGTGCCATTTTTCTCATTTTATTGATGCCATTAGTGTGAAAGTGGGACGAAAGAGTGCAGACGTGCAGTATATGACTGTGAGGGGAAGAGATCTCAGGGCACTGTGGTCTTAAGTCAGAGTGACTAAACTATGTATTGGGCTGCCTTGGTGCAGCGTCTTTAACCGCTAAGCCACGGTGCCAGCCCACGAGAACATATCTTAATGGTGTTTGTATTTCTTCAATGTGTGCAGTCACACAGCAGTCATAGCCTATGCACAGCACACAGTAAGAAACGGGGGCACACTGAACCAGCATGCCATCTACACTATGGTCCTGTGAGAGGGAGAGTCAGTGGATTTGCAACAATCCAGAGCTGTGATAAGGCCGCAAGACTTCCCTCTAGTGGATTAACAATCTTCATGGATTGTTACGAGGACTTAAAGGCCAGAGAAATCTACCCTTTCCAGATCCATTAGGTGTTGAGTATTGAAAACAATCCTTTTGTTTGAAATCAGCGGAGGAAAAGTCCTTGATTCTTTGATAGACAATCAAGAGAAATACTTCATTCTACGACTTAAAAGATAAAATTCTGCAGCCTTTAATTAATTTTTAAAACAACTTGCATTAAGAAATATTCCATGACCATAAACCATCACGGATTGATATATCTGTTTCCAACTCCGATGTAACCATCTTGTTGTTGCTAACTAAAAGGCTAAAATGTTGATATCCGTAACAAAAATATTTTTGTAGGTTGTATGCGTTGTGACTAATTTGCAATCTGCGTGATTAATTTGCAATGTGATTCCGATTATGTGTTTAAAGTACTGTAACTGTAAAAGATTCGACCTGTGTGGTAGATATTAAACGCAGCTCTAGCAGGCAGTAAGGTGCTAGTGGGCGTTGGTGTGATGCTTGCGTACAGGCCAACAGCTGCCTGTATTTCCTGGAGAATTCTCACCAGTTAAAATTAGCCCCATCCATGAAGACGGTGGGTCGTAGGCGACATTGATGATGGCTAAAACAACTGGACCACACAGTTACACAATAGCAGCTTCTCTTCTTTTTATTTTGATGTTGACCTTCACCCTGCTCCCAACTTGGTACACTAACAGAGGGCTAGCTGTTCAGATGCAATGTTGTATATGTATACGAATGTGGGTCAATTCAAATCTTTATTGTTTTATTTTTGTGTTTACTGATATTCACTTGTCTTGGGGCACTGTCTATTTAACCCATGTTAATTGTTATCTGAGTTTTCTTGACAACAGCTATTAGGGGTGCAACAGATCACAGTTGATCCGAAATTCGGATCGGAACAGGGTGAACGGATCGGAACACGCCTGACCCGCGGATTAGGCGCGTGCGTGGCCGCACACCGCTCTGTTGCGCTACTGTTTAAAATGGCGACTCTCCCTGCCCCACACAGCCTTGTGTAGTAGAAATGTGCGCAGGTGTATGTACGTGTGTGTGTGTGTGTGTGCCCGTGTGTGCGTCCGCGCGCCGTCACAGCTGTAGCGCCGTCCTGGTGAAAAGACGGCGTGTAAATACATACGCACGATTGTATTTCAACACTATATCTCTCTGTCAATCTCTCTCTCTGTCATCTCTCTGCCTCTCTCTCTCTCTTGCCCTCTCTCTCTCTCTCTCTCTGTCTCTCTCTCTCTCCGTCTAGCTCTCTCTGTGTCTGTCTGTCTCTCAACTGAATAGTTAAAAAAAATATCTTTCAGAAATGCAATAAATCACATAAATGAAGCATAAAATGGCAGTGTGTAATTCAATATGATCACTGTTGGTCCATCAGGGACCCCCACCATCAAAGTAGTGGCTTCTCATTCGACCTACTCAACTTGTCCTCCTAGTACTCGCATTGTAATTTCTTTGTTTTGTAGTACTCAGCAGCAACCCCTGACCGTACTGTTTTACTCCTGCCACATATGCATAGATGAAAGATGAATTAATAATCATGTCGTATTCAAATTGTTGCCCTCAACTCAAATAGAATAGTTAAGTGCCCAAAGACACACGCTGCTCATAATAATGCTGGCATTGACACCATAGTCAATCATTTTTTATTGTTTTCCCCCACAGGGGCAATTTGCTTTGCATGAAAACACATTCCATCATTCACGTCCTCATGTTGGATGACCAAGCTAACTTATACAACACAATCGCTCGAAGCCAGTTAAAAATATGCATTATGTGCGGTGCAGTAGCTCAGGCTGTTAAGATGTGTGATGCACTACAAAGCACACATAGGCCATAATGGCACAGAGTCGTGAAAATCTACCCCATTCTTCTCCACTTCCCTGCTAATTGTCAAAATAAGAAATTATGTTTGAAAGTCCATATCACTTAATATTATCCTTAAATTATATTTCTATAGCCGGATTTGGCGGGTAGTTGAAGTAAGAATTCTAGGCTGAATATGACCTCCGGAATGGTTACGACGATGTGTTCTGACTTATTTTTGAACTTGTCTATTTAATGGGACAGCACTCACCTATTGCATTATTAAACAATGATAGTGGCTGTGCTATTCAACACCCATATGTTCTAGTGCGGATCTGTGTACCACAAAGGCATGATTCAAGTCTGCGCAACCCGTTCCATTAACTCATTTTCATCCAATCCAATCCTTACCAGTGAATGCAGCCACCCCATTGGTCCAGAAGAACATCTGACCACACCAAATGATGACTTGAAGTCGTATTTTCAAAATGTCAGCTCCTCGTTTTTAGCACATAAACACGTCTATATGTGCAACGAGTTGGCGTTTCAGCCTTGCCATGTGCTGTTTGGTGCATTCTCCTTTGTCACGTTTCTTCCCCCCAACGTGCTGGTAGTCTTGGGTTTGTTAAAAATGGCATGCAGATTTAATTCCCTCACCAGCTACGACATCGTCTGTCCAAGACTCGGCTTCCCGTGGGATTTCTAGCAAGTGAGAAGGGCAGCCCATTTTTGGCAGGCCAAACTGAGTGTCATGCACACGGCTCACTTGTTTAATCCACTTCAGAGGAGCTGCCAACTCGTCGGCCAGTCTATAAGCATTTGCATGTCCCATGTGGATGACGAGCAAGTGATCCACAGAGACAGGACTTAGACACACTGCACTTGAAGATTATATTTGGAATAGGTGGAACTACCCATTCCCGAGATGCACCACAGGGGGGCGTCTGGTGCAAGAGGCTGTTAGGCGCTGTGTCACAATTAGAATCAGTTTTATTGCCAGTCCACCCAGACTCTCGTTTTTTTTCTCGGTACTTAAAGGGAAAGGTACTTTATTTTAGTCACACATGCATACGGGACCAGGTCGTTTTGCCACTAAAGTCAGGATTTGGGGTTCTGGGAAGTGGTTTGGGTAGGGGTTAGGTTCAAGGTTGGGGTTAGGTTCAGGGTTAGGGTTAGATTTCAGGTCGGGTTTAGCGGTTAGGTTTAGGGTCTGGGTTAGGTTCAGGCTTAGGAGTAACCCGTACGACTTTGTGTCGGAACGACCCGTATCCATGCATGCATGTACAGTGAAATTCTTTCTACGCATTTAACCCACCCATGAATAGAGATGGACAGCATTGTGGGATATTTTGCGTGCACTGCATAGACTACAGGGAGTGTTCAGACACCCCTGCAAAATGGTGTGCACCCTATATCACGCACTATACAAGGAATGGGGAGTGATTTCAGACACAGCATCCGTCATTTTAGGTGTAGCGAATGATGCAACAACTCTGCTGCCCCTTGTGGTTAGCAGAGCTGATATAAGACTCATCCCTGACCTGGCACTTTTAAAATCCAAGCAAAAACATATTTATTTAGAATGGCTCTTAATACCTTGCGGAGTGGTGACTGTTGTTTTTATTCTTTTATCTTTCTTTTTCTACCGCTAAACTGTTTTACTGTTTTTTATCATTATTTGATCACCCTGATTTGTAGTGTTACTCATGATTTATAGTATTATTCTTTGTTCTCCTTTGATCTAAATCACTTTGGTTCACCTTCGGGTTGTTGAAAGCACTTCTGTATATAGATAAACTACATTTACATTCAGGCCTGGAGACATTCAAGGGCGATCAGATGGTGTAATAAGTGCATTCCAATAAACTATCTCCGATTTAATTGCTCCAAAGTGTTGTCTTAAGTATAAAAACCACATAAATATAAGTTATTAGTCCATTACTTTTTTTCCCTTGCAGACAGAACACATGCATGTCCAAAGCTATTTATTCAGAGGCATATGAAGATGTGGGGCCAGAAGTTCCATTATGTGCAATAAGTCTTTTACAGTGATAATCATGGAATACTCTTGGCATGGCTGTGGGTGTGCCTCGAGGTCTTCCTCTCTGAAATGCATCCTAACGATGTGGACCAGGTCTCTCTGTGTCCCTCTCTATTGTTTGATTTGCACTCTTCCCCTCTGTCTCACTCTCTCCGCCTCATCACTGATTATTTTCTTTTTGGGTATATTCTGGTCAGGCATCAGCAGACTGTGTCCACCGCCGCCCGGCGTTGGCGTATTGGACACCCAGAGATGTTTGTGTCTTCAAAAGAGTTCAAACCGTGGCCATACCAATCATTGTTCAGTACGAGGCAGTGCAGTGGGCGTGACGTGTTCGTGTGAACGACGCACAGTGACAATTCCATTCGAAATGGAGAAAATGATCAAGTTGTTTCAGCTGCCACTTATAAGCAAAGTGCTCTATTGACGTCGGAGCCATCACATCTCTGAATGACCACACAACAGTGGTCTCGCAGAACAAAATATCTACTTAAGTCAACTTTAAAAGGACAGGCTCTGAAATATACTGAAAAGTATTTTTGAAAGTAACAAGTACAGGCTCTGAAAAATGAGTCGCTTATGTCAGGAAATCATTTTTTAGCTTGTCGTGTGAAGATAAGTTCTCTCCGTGTCTGCGTGGGTTTCCTTCACCACCAAAAACATGTTCTAGTTAACCTGCTCCAGTCTGTTCCCCTGACCAATCCCCTCACAATCTGGAGTTGGCCCCTGGGCGCCGCGCCCATGGTTGCCCAGTGCTCCTTAGGGAACAAGTACATTTTAATTCACACCCAGTTGATTATAAAATAGATAAGGTAGAAATTAAAATTCACATTTAGACAGCATTAAAGCCGTTATAGCATTGCAACCACCGCTGCGTCTTTCGTCGCCATTGTTTAATTTGAAACGTTTGCCAGTGTGGCCCAGCCCGTTCCCACTATGTAGTCAAAATGGCATTCAAGGTGTGCAGAAAGTGTCCATTGTCCCACACTTTATTTACATATTTTGGCCCTTTGGAGGGCAGCATCCGGGTATTTTGGGATTATGCACTTAAACTATGCACTTAAACAACATGTGCAAAGTGCTAAAGTGTGCAAATTTGGACAGATCCACTCTCTCTGTCTCATTCAAATACCCACTGACTCACTCAGTCTCTCTCCCAATGTGTGCTCTCACCCTCTCTCTCTCTTTCTCTAGCACTACTCCTCCTCATCCCCTCTCTTACATTTTCTCTTCCCCGGCTCTTGTGTGGTAATCATGTTTTTAATCCCAGGTGTAGTGAGGAGTGAGACAGGGCAGGCTGGCAAACAGACGGGGGGGGTGGAGAGGGGGGTGGGGGAGTGACACAGAGGTGCAAATACCCTTGGAGAGAGAGGCCCAGAGGGTGAGGGTAAGACCTCAGTCATCAGTCAAGCAACATATTACAACACAGAGAAAATCTCATTGAAACGCCCTGACTACTGGTGTCAATCATTGGCAAGTCAAGGTTTCTCTCCCCATTTAGTGGAACAAAACAATTGATAATTAACTATTTCAGCATAGACCTTTTTTAATGTATTTTTTGGCCAATTCAGTTAATTCTCATCTTTATTCAGGATTAGCTAGAAATGGGTGGGGGAGGGTGGGGGGTGAAGGGGGAAGAGACATGCTGCAAAGCTGTCACTGAGCGGAAGTGAACAAACGACTCTCCACGCCATTACGCCATATGTGTTCTTTGCAGGGCTTGAAAACTAAATTATTTTTGAAAAAGTTCCGTTCCGAACGGTTCAGGCAGGCCTATGTTTAACGTTTTCATTCTCGGAACCGTTCCGCCACCAAAATATCGGTCCTGAACCGGTTCGGAACGCAAAAATTTTGTTCGTTCTTAAAGTTCCTTATATTGTGCAATGTTAAGTTTAGATGTAGTTAATACAAAATATATTTGGTGGAATTTCAAACTTCAGAGCAACTGTTAAACGGGTTTAAAACTCCATTATATTCGCTTCCTCGTCTGTCCACAAGATGGAGCCCCAGATGCATAGCACTTGATAACTGACATTGAGAGTTGGATGGATGCACAACTGGAAATAGTCTCCCAGACATAGGACATTTTCAAATATATAGAGAACAGAAAAAAAACGTTTTTAACTGTTTTTGTGGATTTCATAATGTTCCGTTTCTGTTTCGGAACAGTTGGAGAAATCTTTTTCCGTTTCCGCTCCTCGTAGAATTCCGTAAAATTCTGTTTCCGGTTTTCGTTCCTCCAGGGCTCCGGTTCGGTGCCCTGGTTCCTTGTAGTCAACGGTCTTAACAGACTGAGCTACTCACAAATTATGTCTGAAAACAATTACTTATAATGTAAAGAAGAACAGATGTTGTTTTGTGATTTCGAATTTTCTACATTCTAAAAATATATCTATTGACAGCAGTCAGTATTTGCTCTCCATGGCACGGGAAGAGTTATTTTAATTTCTGAACACTGATGTACATTTTTGTTATGTGTTTTTTCTCTGTACTGTAGCTCAGTCTGTTAAGTTGAGTGCAGTGCAGCACTAGTACTCTTGAGCCCGTAGCTCAGTTCACGGGACAGACAGTGTCATGGGTTTCCTCCCCCCTACCAACCTTTGCTGCAGATCCGTTTCACCATTCTTTCTCTCCCTGTTTAACCTATGAATACATATTTTAAAAGTAGCAGGTGGTCACTCGATTTGAATTGACGCAGCGTTTTTGACGCTTGAGTTTAACATTCCATGTCCCGTGTGCTCCTCATTTCTGCGTCATTTGTTTTTATACCAACGACCGCGTCAAAAGACCCTCACTGCCAATTCTTACATCGTTGGACACTGCCGCATCTCTCTTCCCATTCGCTTACATGACATTTTCGGGATCTCTGATGCCGTTACAAGCATCAACTAGTTTTGATGGAAACACACCGCAAGAGAGACGGCTCAAATTTCATATTGGATCAGACCTCCTCACTTCAAATCACACCGCTCTAGGCGTGCCCAGTGGCATGGAGGCTCACGTCTCGATTTAAACAAGGCCCACCTTGAAGGGGCGCTGATAGGACCGTCCAAATTTGGGCGACAATCTGATTTGTCTGGCTGGTTGGTTCAGGCCCACCTACCGTTCTGTCACGACCGATGCATGGAATACTCGTTGGTTCTGGCTTGCCGGGCTAGGCCTGGAGGAGGATGCTGTGCTGAAGAATAAAGCGGTGCATCTGCACGATGCGCAGGCTGTTATCAATGGGTAGAAGGCAGCCGGAAGCTGCCATGGCACCAACCAATTGACGGTTAAAAACTCTAATTGGGAACTGTGAGTCATTGGGATCATACACACAGACGCACAAAAACGGACACACACAGACACAAATACAGACATACAGATACACACATGCCCAGGCATATGTTAGAAGGAATGTCATTGATTATTCAATATCTGGCATTTGGAGTATTATGTGATTTAGGCAATAATATCAGATATCCAGATACCCGGTGCTGATACGGCAAATGCCCTGTCACCTCTATTGCTCATATTAGACCATGGTACAGACAGCAGTAGTTAAGGTGAGATTCCTCAGTGGGATGGGGGTTGTAATGGTAGTGGTGGGGTCATGAAATGACTTGTGGGAATGATGGGGGACAGAAAGTGGCCTCTGTTATGGCTAGCTATATGCCATTCAGGAGTCGTATGGCAGCAGGGTAGAAACTGTGGAATGAGTTTTGAACCTTTTAAAAAAAATAAAAATAAAAATGTTTTCGACGTAAGCACCGTGTTTCCATTTGTATTGATAGCATTAGTTGGAAATGGGGTTGAAGAGATTGGGAATAGACATCGCAGGAAAGCTGAGGGGGAGTAGAACTTACTACTCTGCGGACACTATGAATTATGATGTAAACCACAGCACCATTACTATGAATGGGGGCCTACTTTGGTTCAGTGTGCTTAATCACCTTGCCAACGATGACCCCCAAGTTTTTGGACCTTTTTTGTTTTCCTGATCCAAGCACTTGGAATGCACAATTCACATTTACATACACCGTGGCTTCAAATCCTATGAAAACCATTGAAGCATCCGATCTGTGACGTCAATGCACAGGGAGTACCACGTACTTGCTTAGAGAACATGGCCCACCAGGGAATCCTTTGCCCTTTAGGCACGCATCAGACGTGCCGGCAGGAATAGGGCTGGCACTCTTAGAACAGGACAACGCTGCACGGCATTGTGGAAAACCACCTTCTATCCAGTGCATGTTGCAATAATTACATTTTTTTTTCACTTTTGACACTTTCAGTGTCAACCATTTTTACCATTATACTATGAAGAAGAGGATCTCCGTTTCCTCTGGAAAAAAGATTTTTCTATAGACGAGTTTATCAATCTATCACGACACAGGCATGACGCGGAGCTCTTTCTGGAACATACAATGAGCTAACAAGCTGCACAGAACCCAGCGAGTTGCATAGATTCCAATAACTTTGGATTGCACACCTCTGTTCCTCACCTCCACTTTTCTTTTAAACTAAATTCCGACTTGAGATCGCCCAGCGTTATCAATTTCAAACGCACAGATTCGAAGGCATTCCAATCTGTGCATTCTTGTTTTTTCTTTTTTTTCCAAACATTTTTATTGATCCACATCGACAACAGCACTTTGTCATCATTAGGTCATGAACAGTCAGAATGTGAACCTTTTTTTGCAATTTTTTATAAACAAAAAAATGCATATCCTATCTAAAAGAGAAGAAAGAAAATACATAGACTATATACAAATAATAATAATAATAATAATAATATTTTATTTATAATAAAAATAAATAAAATAAGTGGTCATAATAACAAAAGACAAACGGGAGGGGTGCGGCCCCTTGGCGGGGTCCCGCTTTCGGCGCACGTCTTTGTGCCCAACCGCCGTAGAGCGGGTATTTTAGTCTGCTTCAAAATGTATTCCAATCCACTTGAGGTGGATGAGGCGGTGTATATATGAGCAATTTTGAATTTTATTGTAGAACAGGTATGGATCTTATTCTTAATTGGGTTTTATTTTATCGGTAACGGAAAGTAGTCTAACTCGTTACATGCTTCAATCAGTAATCCAGTAACGTAACAGATTACTTTTCAATGTCAGTAACATCCTTGATTGCAGCATCTTATCTTCTATGTTGTTGAATAGAGTTTTAAGGAAGTGCGCTTTATATTCCCAGTGTCTTGTGAGATGTTATTATGACAAATAATTCATGTGGACTTTTCTCAAGTCATGTATAATTCACCACAGACTAAGTCAAATGCTGGGAGGCTCTTGCTTAAATTCTACTCCATATCGTGGTAGTTACAGAATGTATGGAAACATTGCTGGCCTCTGGTGCTAAGGAAAAACAAGCAAAAAAGTAAAACCAAATGCTTTTTATTTATTCATTTATTTATTTTTTCAGTTTTTAAAAAAATATTTTCATGAATAGGCCCCTTTTTTAATGTTGAGGTTATAACAACAGTTTATTGCATGCATGTATAATACGAACAGTGTAGACTCTCTTCACACACAGACATTTGGAACATGGTGAAAATCTGATTGTGTTTGGGGCTGTTCTCCCAATGAAACAGAAACAGAGCTCCACTCAATGTGAACGATATGCTTGCAATTAGAGTACACTGCTAGAGTCATTGAGCATTGTATTATGTTTACATACAGAATAATTCTATACTATAGATATATAATTCTATATATCTACTGTAGAGACTCGTCACGTTTACTGTATTTGATCTAAGATGATCGAGAGTGAACGACAGAGAGAGAGAGAGAGAGAGAGAGAGAGATGGAGAGACAGGGAGAGAGAGAGTAAGCCAAACTAGTATATTTTGATCATCACCATTTGTTTTCCGTCATTGGCTCCAAATTACCTTTGTATGTTTTCACGAGGCTTTCAGAGAATGGTGCCGGGTATAGAAAAACGACCCAACATTCCTTTCAATGCATTTCTTTATGGATATATTTGTGTGTGTGCGTTTGTCTGCGCTTGTCCTTGTGTTTGTGTGTGTTGGTGTCTTTGTGTGTGTCTGTGTGTTTGTCTGTGTGTGTGTGTTTGCGTCTGTGTGTGGAGGCCGGGGCTGGAGCACATGCCTGAGGAATACATAATTCAAAGGTGGTGGATGTAATTTGCAAGCTAATCGAACGTAGGTTGTGCTGGCACGCGAGGGCAGCGGTGCGTTCGGGAGCCCACCGCCACGCACCCCCCCCACCCCGCACCTTACCTATACACACTCACGCACACCCCCACCACGTACTCCCCCTTACTCTCCACAAACCCTAACACACCCCACACACATTCCCGCACCACACACTCTACTGTACCCCACATCAACTCTGACACACACACACTCATTAATCCTAACACACATACCGACACACTTCCTCACCACCACACCCGCTACCTCCCTACCACGCACTCCCCATACCCTGCAACAGCCCTTACACACACCCCCACACACACACACACACACACACACACACACACTACCGTACCACCGCTACGCACTCCCCCGTACCCCACACTAATCCTGATACAAACATACTCGCACACTACCACCCACTCGCCCGTACACTCATCAACCACCAACCCTAACACACACACACACATCCCCCGTGGGGACTCTTTAGCGACGCTGGTCTCTCGATCCCTCTCAGGCTTTAGTTGAGATGCTTGTCGCATTTGCTGGATACCCCGGAGGGAAATCTTAAATAAAACACACACACACACACCACCATGCTCTCCACACCACGCACTCCCACTATCCACCCACCAACCATAACACACACACAGACCCACACACTGCCGCCACGTACCTCACTCCCCAAGGTGACACTAAACACTTTCACACAGGCGCTAATATTTGCAATATGAATTGGCTTTGCAAACCGAACCAAACCGAATGTCAATGACTCGTACAAACAACCCAATGTGAATGAAGAGGGTCGTTCCCAAGCAAACTCAATTTGTTCGCGGTGGTAACCGCGCTCCTCCTGCCCGCACCCGCGTTCTTTATTTGGTTCTAGCACTGTGCCAACAAGAGGAGACTTCTCCGGGGGGCGATTGGATGGATGCCCAGCTCTATATTCTGACCACTTTATTCATTGGTGTGTTAAAGGCAATTTCTGTTCCACAAAGTAAAAGTTTGTTGCCATGTTTTCGGTTTACCTTTGCTAACGGGCGTTACTGAAATGTAATTGATATAGTCACGCTTCTATTATTCTGATTGGCTACAAGCTGTGACATCATCGGATGTCTCCCCCGATTGGCTATAAATCAGTGATACTTCCTAAAATGTGTGTCTCCGGTATGTTTCCTGTTTTAGTTCATTGGTTAGCTTAGCTAGCAGATACCCAGCTAATGCTCACTAGCTTAATGAATGAACCCTCTAGACATATTCCCGTGTCAAAACTGGTCATTTCCTTTGCGTAGACACCTTATCTGAGCTGCTATAACAATGGCATCAGAAGTGGGATCCTTATTGGTGTATCTCTATAGTCCGGTTGTACTGGTGATCAGCACCAGTTTGCAGTACACATGTGGAAGGACTTTTACTTTCTGGAACCACAATTGCCTATCCCTCTGTGCTGTAAAGTTAGCATGCCACAATGGTGTGGTCAGTCGTGGGTTCACCCCACCAATGGCTCTCCCACATGTCTGCCAAGAATAGTTTGATTTATTTTGTTATTTTTACCTGAAGAAAATGTACATAAAAAGTCCATCTAAAATTCACGAGGCCTCTCCTTTAAGCTGACACAGGTGTGTGATAGTGGGGAGGCAGATTTTCCACCACACTCCTCTCACTCCACCTCACTCCTCTCTCTCCACAACAAATTCCTCTCTCTCCACCTCACTCCTCTCTCTCCACACCACACGCCTCTCTCTCCACCTCACTCCTCTCTCTCCACACCACACTCCTCTCTCTCCACCTCACTCCTCTCTCGACACCACACTCCTCTCTCTCCACACCACACTCCTCTCTCTCCACCTCACTCCTCTCTCTCCACACCACACTCCTCTCTCTCCACCTCACTCCTCTCTCTCCACACCACACTCCTCTCTCTCCACCTCACTCCTCTCTCTCCACACCACACTCCTCTCTCTCCACCTCACTCCTCTCTCTCCACACCACACGCCTCTCTCTCCACCCCACTCCTCTCTCTCCACACCACTCCTCTCTCTCCACCTCACTCCTCTCTCTCCACACCGCACGCCTCTCTCTCCACCTCACTCCTCTCTCGGCACCTCACTCCTCTCTCTCCACACCACACTCCTCTCTCTCCACCTCACTCCTCTCTCTCCACACCACACTCCTCTCTCTCCACCTCACTCCTCTCTCTCCACACCACACGCCTCTCTCTCCACCTCACTCCTCTCTCGGCACCTCACTCCTCTCTCTCCACACCACACGCCTCTCTCTCCACCTCACTCCTCTCTCTCCATACCACACTCCTTTCTCTCCACCTGCCTCTCAGTGACTCACTCAGAGATCCATCACCCAAAGGTGTCATGGTGCTAGATGAATAATTCACCTCAAGG